>WEKX01004752.1:313449-338028 GCA_013390025.1 Pitta sordida
AAGAGGCTCCCCAGCCCTCCTGATTGGCTGGGGGTGGAGTGAAGGGCATCCCCTGCGTGCATATTAATGACCTGCATGTATTTGCGAGTCTGACGTTTTGCAACGCCCATGGCCTGTCCCATTCCTCGCGAAGGACGGGGTATAACTGTATATACATTTATATATATATATATCTATTAAAATGTATAAAAAGGTATGTGGATGAATCAAACTGACACTGGCAAATAACAGGAAATCACCCCAATCACCCGCACAAAGAGAATATCCCTCAGATAACTGAATGCCGGGGCAGTAGAATACAAGATGCCCTTCCCAAACAGTAGGGAGTGACTGCTGTCCTCTCAGGGACAGGGTTTTTCTCAGGGAAGCGAAAACAAAAGAGCTGTCTGGCAGACAAACCCATGAAAAAGTTGGTAGAAATCTGAATCCAGGTCCAAAAGTCCTCTTCTCAGCAGCAGCCAGGCAGGAAAACACAGGGAAACAGCAACTGAGGAAAGGAAAACAGGAATCCGAGGCAAAGGCAGGAGCCTGAGCCTCAGCAGCAACAGCAGCAACCGCTCAGCACCGAAGGAAAGGAGAAAAGGGGCGACAGCGTGCAACAGTATTTAAAGGCCCTCTTCCCAACATTCCAAAAGGCAAAAGTCTGGGAAACAAGGTTCTTAGGGAATTGAGGTCCCACTCTCTTCAATGGCTTATTTGTGTCCCTTTTTTGGGAGCAGGGACTCCGACTACAACTCCCAGAGTTCTCCTGGGCAGTTCCTGGTGGGAGAGCTCTTGTTTGTCTGGCAGTGAAGATGTCTGCTCCTGTTATCAACCTCATGGCTTTCCAAGACTTGCCTCTGGAAAGGTACTTCTCTCTCTCTCCCGGAGAATTCCCTGGGCTGTTCTGTTTAAACTCAACCGAGGAGGCTCTCAAACCTCAGGATGAGTCCTCTCATTTCCACTGGTCCCTCTCCCTCCCCCACCCTCCCCAAACTCAAGAAGATGGGGGTGGGAGCACAGGAGGTAAGAAACAGGGAAAGAAAAAAAAAGGTTAAAACTTTTCCTTTGTAAACATGCAAAAAGAAACTTCTGACACCAAACCCATGACATGTCCCCACTCCTTTATCAGAGGCTCTGCATGAGAACTGCCATGTGCACCTTCATGGAATAGAGCCTTTATTTCCTGCATTCTGGGAAGACATTAGCTAAAGTGTCAGAGCCTATCTAATAGGTAGCCAACAGCACTTATGGCTAACCATGCATATGATGATTTCAACAGATCAGACATAGTGCCTTGGAGCCTCTGAAGTTACGCTCTGGGATGTGCTCTCGGTCTCTGTACGGGTGTTAGGTGGTGAGTTGGACTAGATGATCCTTGTGGGTCCCTTCCAACTCATAATATTCTGTGATTCTGTGATTCTGTGAAGACACTCAAGAGAGAGCCAAGAAAGAAATGAAACAACAGCTGTGAAGAGGATGAGAGGTAGAGCCTTCCCGTAGGGAAGGCAAGGCTGTTCTGCTGCTTCACATGGTAGAGATTATACAAGGTTGTGTATTTATTCAGATCCTGTTATTTTAATTAGGCTGTTTTTTTCCTTCCCTTCTACTCCTCACTCTTCTACTCCTCCTCTTTTACATAAAGAAAAAAAAAAAAGAAAAAGAAGCCTATGGACCCTACCAGAGCAGGAGCAGAAATGATTAACAGAAAAGATCACATTTTTTGACTTCCAAATTGAATCATACTACAAACTGTCTCCAAGAAACACCAGACCAAAGAGGACATGCTTTTTTCCCCGGGCTAGAAGAATGCTAGTGAAGCAACTGATTGGAAAATTAATTTGTTGCCAAAGTTGTTCTGCCAGTAACTAATTTATTCTCCAAAGCATAACTTATTCCAGCTCCTGAAATCTGCAGTGTGGATTCAAGGGGAAATCTGGCTCACAGAAGGTAGCACATTCAAGTCTCTGAACTTCACGTAGAAATACAATTCTGGTGTTGGGGGTGAAAACATGTAATTTCCTTTAAAAGTTTAAAAGCACTTGTAGTGTGGCCCATTCTTACCAGAGATCTTACCAGGATCTCTGGGTGTATAAAGAACTAGCAGTCATATTTGTACACATTCTATTACATCTCCGTGGCTATCTTTTCAACCTGTCTCTAATTTTTTTAAAGTTATTCCTTCTCAGAGACTGGACTTAGCCCTGCAAAGTGGCACATTTGCAGCTGAAAGTTGAGAGCAACAGACTTGTTATCAGTTACTAGCTCCTAAATAGACAACCATCAAAGATTTTATATACGTGTATTGATATAAATATACAGTAATACCTTACATATTCACTCCTATATGTCTTCACAGATTCACAGAATATTTCTCAGCAAATATTAATTGGCTATTCATGTACACCTCTCACTTGCTGGGCACAGCCACAGTTCCCTCCCTTATGAGTGTTGTGGAGGTTATGTGGCAGGGAAGGTTTATAACATGCAGGGTATATTCCCATGGTGCTGCCTGTGCTAGGAGTGGGGTATCCTGACGCTTCTCCCCCTAGATGTACCGGCTACAGGAAGGGCAGGCGATGCCGATAGCTGTGTTAACTACAGTGTAATCCAAGTGCTCTGTGTCCCCGGAGGCTGCACATCCAGCACACTTTGTGATATACGTAGCCCCAGGGAAAGTGCTCCTGCAGTGCTGCAGCCTCCTCCACAGGGACTGTGGCATGAGCTAGCCTCTTCTTCCCCCTCTGTCCCACCTGCCCGTGTGTGCCAGGACCGGGGTGTTCTCGTGTGCGGTGCTCTCAAGCGTTTGTTCCCACCAGCACCTTTCTGGGGAGCACTGAGAGGCTATGGGGAGCACTCTCCAGTGCTCCAGGGTGGCGGGGCGCAGGGAGATGAGCGTGGCCTATGTGCATATTCATGCTTGTGGATTGGGCGATTTGTGGAACCCTCAAGAGACCTCTAACCCACAAAGGTGGAGGTAAGACTGTATATGTTGACACACACATACAACCTTTACCTTTGTATCATTGTAGTGTAGTCATACATATAGCACATAGATAAAACATTTATATAAACTTATGAACAAGTGCAGTCTAGACTGGCTAGGTATGTGTTAAAGGAACAAGTGCCATGTACTATTATTTTTCTTTCCCTGATGTTATCCTCATCTGAAGCTCACTCCAATTCCAACAGAACTACTGAGTGATGTCAGGATGACCAACACTGAGGTGAAATCTCAGCCATACCTGTAGGTCCCAGTGCTGCCATGCCTAAGCCTAAGCCTAAACCTAAACCTAAGCCTAAGCCTAAACCTAAACCTAAACCTAAACCTAAACCTAAGCCTACCCCTAACCCTAATTTAAAAAAAGAAACCCTTCCTCTCCACCACCAACCCTCTGTGGGGGCCCCCCAATGAGATCTGCTGTGGCGGTTCAGGGACCCACAGGAGTGCAGGGACCCATGAGCATGCGGCAGTGGTGCAGGGATCCAAGGAGACATGGTGCTGGGGCCTGTTGGGGCACAGCGCTGTGGGAACCTGGGGAATGCCCTCTCCACTCCCCTGTCCTGGCACATGGCACAGGGAGACACAGAGAAGGCCTCCCGGTGCTAGCCAGGGCTCATGGGATGGGGTGGTGGGCAGGCCACATTTAAATATGTATGAATCCCTACTTCACGGGTTTAGCTTCTTGTGGCATGTTTCTGGAATTGACCCCATGCAATATTTGAGGTATTACTGTAGCAGCATTAATCAATAGCAATATCTCAGTGCTATTGGAACAATGCAGATGCATTGAAAAAATGGACGTGGTGTGGTTATTTTTGGGCTCGTGCCGCTGGGTGAAGGCCTTTTCTGAGACTCTAAGCTGGTTGCCCATGAAACCACAATGAGAGGGTGTTCAATTGATCTTACAGTCAGGAATCAGGGTGGAGTTTGAAGTAGCTGACAAGTGCATTAATAAAAATAAATATAACTGGAATGCTTGGGAAGTTAGCTCATCCAGAGCTAGAAAATAATTTGGACTGCTGCAAGAAGGAATATTAAAAAAAAAAAATCAGTAGAAAAATACTTAGATTGGCTATTAATCCCTCCTGCTGACCACGTTTTTCTGTATTTCTGTAATTATATTATTGCCAGCTACTGTGGAACAATTGACAAATAATATCTGGTCACAAAGTTTTTTTCAGAGTGACAGAAAAGTCACTATAGCAGCAATTAAAATGCTTAGAGGCAAAGAATAAAACAGTATGTAGCAATCAAGTGAAACAGAGCATACTCTACAGTCAACAGTTTTTCTCCCCCAGTTTTAAATATTTTAAATACAGCAGTATCAGTCTTGGTTGCAACAGACACAGAAAAACTGCTTTCTCAATTGGCTCCTGCAGAGTCTCCTGATCCATTAAACTAAGCAACACTTTTGCATCAAATTTTACTTGATCCTAGATGAGGCTTCATGCATCCACAGCAGTTGTTCTGCTAAATATATATATATTTCCACTAATGCTTTAGTCTTTTTGATAAAATATTTTTACATTTAGAAAGCTGAAAGTACATTTGTTAATTTCTGGGTTAGTTTAGTTCTTTGCTATCTCTCTCTTGATTTTATTCCCTCCCTCCCCCTTTTTTTTTAATATCTGAATGAGGAGTGAAAAGAAAATAGAGAAAATTGGTTTCTATTTGTCTTATTTCTGAATACCTTATGCATATGCTTAATTTATAGGTTTACCTGGATAACTTTTGAATAAAAATAAAGACCCCACTGTTATCCCAATACAAATATGTGATTTTATACCCAACACATATGAAGAAATGAGTGGATGTTTACAACTCAGGCCATATGATTTTTTAGTTTACACGGAACTGTTTAAAAGATCTGTTCAATAGCTGAGGTGTATACATCAGTAGAATGATTACCTTTAAACTTTTGAAACAATACTTCAGCAACAATTTCCTCATCTACAACTTTACAAGGCTGTAAATAGCCCCTGTGTGCATAATGAATTCTGACATCATAGGCCAGGGCTCTTATACACAGCAGGTTTTCCAGAACTTTTATGAGCAAGTTACACCTTGAGGCAAAACTAGACCCCTCAACTTCTATTATAAATGTTACAATAAAATGTTTCTTTGAGTTTTCCTAGAGCTCAATGTTCCGTCTTTCTTCCCGTTCCAAGTCATTCTTTCTGTGCTGCGTACAGATTCAATAGAGTTAGATTACATGAAAAATGTGTTTTGCTGCAGACATATTGGATATTAGGTATTGTTACAAGGTGTTTTTTATGGCTAGGCTTGCAGGACCAATGTAACAAGGTGATAAAGAACAAAATCTCTTGCTCTTACAATACTATACTCACGACTGTTGCCATTCCTACATAGTGCATGTGCGGTGATTTTATTTATCCAAGTGCAGGGTGTAATGAGGTTCCAATATGTCACAACCAAGGCCTGGGAGGAGACTTAATTTTTTCAGAAGATTGAATAGAGGCAAACTGAGATAGACTTGCAATGAAACTCTTCTTTGTAGCTCGCCTGTGTTTCTTTTCACTCTCTGCTGTGCCTAGCCCACCTAACAGGGCTGTTCTAGGTTCCTACATATTCCACCACAAAGCTGATGGAGCTGTAAAGTCTTTCTCCTCGACTTTCCTATAGTAAGTCCTGGCTTCTGGAACATAAACGTATTTAACTAGATAGAATACTGATGATGCACATGTGAGTTCCTTTTGGTCATTGGCACCATTCCCAGCAGCTAAAATTGATCCTGATTAGAGAAAATGAAAAGACAGCTCTTCTGTCCTCTGAACTGTCACTGAGCAAGTTACTACGATGTAGATTTTGGGGCAGTAGACTAGCTGAGGTGATGAGGACACTTGAATTAGTAGAAAAAGCACTTCAAAAGATGCTGGAACACTGCATGCCGAGGTGAAAAATGCAAATGGTATCACATCTTCATTGTGTAACCTCCCCTCACAGCTGTTCCTGTATGGTAAGGATTTAGTGGCAATGTGAACAACACCTGATTGGGCACTAGAAAAGAAACCTATGCAAGGTGAAATCAAGGTATTTACACAGAAAGCTGCTTACTGGTTGTGTTAAATAGCTATACGAACAGCTTCCATTCCTGTTTTCGACCCTAATTTCCCCTTCATTTTCAGTTCTGCGTCTGTTACTTTTCAGTGCTTGTGTTTCTGGTTCTCCCCTCATACAAATTACCATATTCCACACTGAGACTATGTATCTAAGGAAAAAGAGCTCTATTTTCACCCCCTCTGTGCCTTTAGGTTGAAAAGCTGTGGACAATATGAAACTACGTACTTTCTCTTTGGATTCTAGTTCTGCTCAGTCTGTGGAAAAACACAGTTCTCAGGCAAGAGTATCAAGGCAAGTGTAGGCAGCACCACTTCTCAGTGCTAGTGCCTGGATTACTATGGGGCAGCAAAATTCATTGCAAATCTCTGTCAGGAAACAGTTTTTCTAGAAAGCTGATACTCTTCTCCCTTTACAGACTCATCAAACAAACATAAAAATGATGACACAATTTTCCTTGGCCCATTTCCTATGGCAGCAAAGCATCTTCCCAGCTTTGCCCCTCCACCTCCCCAGCACACTGTAAGTTTCATTGTTGTTGAAGCAGGTTATCTAGAGGTCAGTAGGCTAACAGGGTGTTTGGATTTCCTAAAATTGTGCCTGTCCTTAAACGTGGCAAATCGAATTGTTTACACACCACTCCATGAACCTGGACCGCACACTGAAAGTTGCATACAATGCTGCTATTTCTGCTTCTCTGCTCCCTTCCCCCTCAGTGTAGGTATTTCAGCTTTCTGTGGGGGGGCTCATTAAGGCTGGTAAAACACAGTAAAGAAGCTGGCTGGAGACACTCGTAATGCTACAGGTCCACCATGTGGGATATGCAATAAAAAAAATTGCATAGCTAGAAAGAGATGTCCCCAATAAACGACTTAATTGAAAGCAGCCCTGATGGTCAAAATGGCATCAAGAGGAAGGAACTAGCATGACACTCAGGTTTGCATTTGTTTCCTCTGACAGTGATTTCCTGTATGGCTTTGAGCAAGGCACTTAATTTCTCCAGAGCTCTGTTTCCTACCTATAAAATGGGGATAAGAAGATTGCTTTTATTTTATTGCATTTTATCTTTGCTATTTGCGAGTCCTTCTGCACAGAATCTGTATCTCAGCTAGCTAACACTATCTCTTTGGATGTTTTTTTTAAGGTACCAGCATTACACTGTCAAAAGCCAAGCAATATCTCTGTCCTCTTCTGCAATTTTGAGGTTCAAGGGGGTTTTAGTATTATGAAGTGCAAGAATGCATGTTACATTTTGCTCTTCTTCCTAGACCAGCAAAAAAACTTCTTTGCAAGAGCTCACTTGAATTTCTGAGGGCCCTTTTGGGACTTAATTTAGAACTACTTTATTCTTATTTACCCCAGTGTATTCTTGCTGAGATAATGTCACTGGTTTTATAGTTTCTTACCTTCTGTATTTTTTCAACAAAAATGTACCAGTAAAAGATCGGTCCAATTCATATTGCAAACTGGAAATTTTCTACTAATGTCAACAGCTTTGGACTGAGTATGAGAAACAAAAAAGACCCTTCAAAAATAATTTCTGACTTCTAAAGTAGTGATAATCATAAAAAAGTCCTAGTTGCAGGGAGTGACATTTCTATGGTTTTTCACTCTTCTTAAACCCAGTACTCAAACTCAGCCTTAACTTTGGATCCTGTTCCTTGAAAATACAGCATAGCATGGACCCTTAATACTCCTACTATGTTTGATGTTTTGTGTTACACGGGTAACACATGATATTAGATATCACATATCACTTACAGATTAAGACTCAAATGTTAGATGTTTGAGGAAAGGCTCTACGTGCATGGTCAGATTTTAGGATGGAAGAGGAAAGTTTTGGAGATGCTGAAAAATCACAGGAATTTTCAAAACTTCTGTGTCTACCGCAAGGATACAAAAAGCTAAAGAACTCTTACTGTAATATTGAAACATATTTAATAATTTAAACTTATGCAGTTCACATCATTCTCTCTTTTTGTCATGGCTTCATATTCCTTCCCTTCTTCTGTGCATGCCTGGCACCCAGCTGGGAACTATTCAGGGTCAATATGTTGAGCAGCAATTACTGCAAAGGATCCATATACATGTAGAAGATGTAGACAAGATGGCAAAGTAAGAGCTATTGCAATATAATACCTTGAATATCGCGAGAGTTTGGTTTTGAGACCCCTCTGTAAAATTTGAAAACTGCAAAATAGGATTTAGACATCTACAAATGAGGCCCACCTGTTGCTCTGCCCTCTGAGCCCTGGACTGATGCCTGCCCATCCCGGGACGGGGGTGCTCCGGGCATCTCGCCTGCCTCCACTGGCCCTGGCAGAAGAGCAGGGCAGCATTCCGCGCCCTGCTCCGCCACCCTGGGACACGCAGGAGTGCCACCACAGATGTATCCGCAGATGTATAGGAGGAAACCCGTGAAGGAATGAGGACATGATATTCAAAGCGCAAACTAGTGAGGTATGCATGTAACTAGTACAGCAGATTAAGACAACCATAAAAATGAGTGTGGCCCATAGCCCGAGGCAGTGACCATAACTGGTGCTCTGGGTGACTTGTGAACAGAGAGGTTGTGTAGCACTTATGTGTGGTTTTTAGGACAATTAAATGTCTGGTTAGTAGATGCAGTGTGCATTGTTCCAATCTCCTTTGGGTAATCTGAGAGAGACAGAAGGAAAGGAGTTGTTATCTTCAGCAGAAAGTAGTCTAATGTATGTTGGAACCTCACCACCATTTGGCTTTTGTAGCATGTGGATTAGAAGTTAAATTTGAGTGATTCTTTATCAATATACTATTAAGGAAAATCAGTTGATTCAGAGGATGTGTGTAAGACAAGTTTTGTTTTTACACATGTGAGCCTGTGAATTACTTTTTCTAGAAGAAAAGGCAGAGGAAGTGCCATGAGTACACTGCCTGAAATACGGAGAGAAGAGTGGTCATTTTTGTTCAGAGAGGTTGTTGGTAATCAGTGGCTGGTCCTCAAACTGCTCCCCATGTTGTTCTGTGTAGTAGAATGTGTAGGATGTGTTTAAGGGGTATCATGGGAAGCTGAACTGTTAAACTGTTTCTCTGACTGCTTTTTCTTGTGTCAATGCGGAGCCACTGCAGGCAGGTGTGACCTTGCCCAGACTGGAAATAAGTTTAGGGCTTGGGGGAGTCACATCTCCTATCATTGCCCTAAGTAGAGAGTCAGGCAGGGACAGGAAGGCACCAGAGGGGAATGTGTAGCTGAGAAAAGGGGCCTGATAGAGTTGCTCTGTGTCTGCTGGTCATAAACTTCATGTGCTTTGAGAAAGAAGAAATAAAAGATGATACCCAGTTAGTTAAGCAGGGGAAAAACATTTCTAGATAGAAGACTGAACTAGGATTGAAGAGAAAAGGGATAAGAGTCCACAGGTAAATGAATATCCTGACACTTGTTGAAGGGAGAATGGGGAGCTGTACAAAAGCCATCAGAGAAACAGGATGAGAATAATACGACAGTGGGCTGAGCACTTGGGATCTCTCTACACTAATTCCGAGGGTATGGCAATAAAAAGGACATATTCAAAGGCTTAGAACACACCCAAACCTATCTTATAAGAAGTGTTGCATAAACCATCCAAGCCAATGAATTGTATGACTGCTATATCAGAAAAAGTTGCCTTGGAAGGGAGACAGGAAAACAGAAGGGAAGGATTGTACCACAAGCCAAGAGTGTGTATACTTTCTCCAGGGAAGAAGGGACGAACAGTTAGTTTATTGGATGCTTCTGGGAAATAAAAATAAAGATCCAGAAGTCTTCTGAGGTCACAAAACTGACTGGAGGAGTTAGAAGATAATCTCTTTTTGAGTAACTGCTAGAAGGATTTAAAAGGCAGATCATGGAGGGGTTTTAATAAAAGATGAAACAGGACGAGACTAACCAAAATCTTGGAGTGTGCTGAGAATATATACTGTAGAAAGGTGGAGAAAGCAGTAAAAGAAGATGGAGTTTCTGACTCTTATTAAGAGAAACTGACAAAGGATATGAAGTTCTAGGGTATTTTAAGTGAAGAGGATTCCCTGAAACAGCTTGAAAATGGTGGTGGTAAACTGTCTGAGCTCCAAGGAAAGGAATATATTAAAGCAGTGGAAGGGGACTACAAACTTGAGAAAAGTTGACCTCAACAAACTTCTGAGTCAAACTTTAAGAAGGTATATTTCTTCTAAATAAAAAGAAAATAATGAGAATGTAAGCTGATTTGATCCCCACTTGTGTATTAGAACTTTCATTTCTAAGTCTCTGTTTTCTCTTATGCTCCCAATTCTGTGTATTGTTCATCATCTTGAGGTTTTTAACATTCCTCATACACATAAACATCCAAAGTTAAATAAAGCATTCTACAAATAACTTTCAAAAAGTAATTCAATTATTGAGAATGAGGGGGGAGGGGACAGGAAAGATAAATCATAATTTCCTTCTACATATGAACATAGCCTGAGTAATTTATTTTGGTCCACTTAATACATAGCTCTTGAAAGTGACTTCAGAAGATTCTCTAGTCTTTCACTGCCAGTGTGCTGACCTCTTGAAGTGGAGAACAGAGGAGTTTCCAGGTGTGTCCTGGTGTTATCTTAAAAGACACCTGCAGGCTGCAGTGTTGCCTTGCTTATATGCGTACCTCTACAAACGCTCGGCTTCCTTTTTGTTCTTAATGGGTATGCCGATCACTAGTTGTAGAAGTTGAAGTCAAGAGACATCCGGCAAACTAGCTTCAGACTAAAAAGATATTGATTGGACACTTTGATTAGTGTTGCTGAGGTTAATGGGTGAGAAAGAATAAAGTGAGTATTTTGTCAGTTCTAACAGTAGTGTGTTTGTTCCCATGAAGTAGATCTAAGAAACACAAAGTTTGCAAGGGCTGCTGATGTTCCTATTGAAAGAAAACACATCTTGGATTAGAAAGTGCCTTTTCCTATGAGTATCTACAAATTCCTTTTGATTGAAAGATGTTTAGATTTGTGTCCAAGAAGTAAGATCAAATTCTGTCATATCCTTTCATTTGAAGGTACATGTTTGAAGATAGAATGAGGGCCAAATATGTTCTGTGGGAATAGTTTCTTCTTTTGCAAGAGTAGATGATGGGAAAGAGACAGTTTTGAATGTAAGATTCCCAGTCTGTATAGAAAAAGGTTACTGTGTTCAGGGGCTGTTGCCAGAGAACGAGGAAGACCGATCATCCTAGGAAGGACAAACTGACACACTAATAATCATTTGAGAAGAGGAAAGAGAGGACTCTCCTCTCAATTGGTTATGGGTGGGTGTGAAGTTTTTTGTTCTGATACTTAATTACAGTGTGACTTTACCTCATGCGTGGCACAAATATCACACTTGTTGGATCAGATTTGGACATCACAGAAACACAAGATGAGGTTTCTCTAGTGTCTCTATGGAGGTGTGCTCCTGAACAAGTCCTTGGTAGATTGAGTGTCTAGACATAATTCAGGCATAAATCAAGGCATGCAGGCCAGGTCCTCACTGTGCTACTGAGTGGGAACCAAAATGATTTAGAAAGGGAGTTTGGATGCTTTAGCATGACCCTGGGCTGTTCAGCACTATGAGTTCTTCTACATAGAAAGCAGCTGAACAAGAAGAAATTGTGCTTTACTGAGAGTTGCTCCCTGTTACTGTTGACCTGATTGAGTGTGTCTGTATTCGGAAAGACAGAGTGTATGTTGTAAAAGCACTGTGCAGCCCTTGGTTGAAGCCAGGCTATGAGGTCACAAAGTATGCTGAGTTGTGGACTAAAGGGGGTGTTATGAATATGCAGAGACCAAGGGTGCTCTATCAGTCCTGAGTGGTGTTACTGTGAGACAGGGATCTAAAGATGTGGATGTTGCAACTAAGTTAGAGGTCCAGAAACCAAGTAAAATCCCATGCTAATTTTCCCAGTGAGCCTGTCCTGCTCAGTTGCAAGGAGACCTCTCTGGGAGCTATAGATTTTTTTTTCTGGACCAAAACAAAGTATCTGGATCCCACAAGCTTAATTTAACAGCCCATAGGTTATTAGGAAAAGGCAATTAATATCTAGTCCCTGTCCACATTCACTCCAATATTCAAGAGTCTCTAGACTTCTGTTTATTCTGAGATGATTTTTCTCCCCCAAACCTGGTATGTTGACTCTGGGTATATTATGGTTAGCTGCTGCAGAACAGCATTTCCACATCGAGATTTTCTTTAATCTAATCCTGCAGATTGATCAAGTCAATTTGAAGTCGTTGTTCTGCTTCTTATACAGAAGTCTTGTGTTTTCTAGGTCAATATATATGACCATATGTAGGATAATGCTTTTTTCTTTCTGCTCATGGTACTTCCCCACTGAGTTGTGTGTTCTCCACAGCCCCTAGTATGCCTGAAGGAAGGGAACAAGCAGAGTCCTCACCTGCAAGCTTACAGACAAACTGTCTCATTAGGGTGCCTACTCTTATCCTAAAGGACTTCCTGATAGATAGAGCTGAACTTGGAGGTGAGGTCCTTATTTCCACACTGTAGATGTCATTTTTCTGTTACAACAGTACAGCTGGTCATGTGTTTTGCATTTTTCTTGACAAAAAAATTGCATAGGGATAGATCTATCCCTATGGTTCTGGACTGCTTCAGATATTCCCTGCAACTCTCGCTAGTGCTGTCTGAATAGGTAATGTTTCCAGGACTGAAATATCTAGAAAACATTTGAACCCATATTTGGGAATCTGAATTGGTAGCCAACCTTTTTTTTTTTTTTTCCCCTCCTGAGAAGATGTAAAACGGATGCTATTACCACCAAAATCAGTGCCAGCTTTGATTTCTCAGCTCTGATAGGAACACATGCCTGCTTTTATTTCCTCCACAGCTTCAGTCCTTTAGTTCCACCAAAAAACCAAAAGAGAACTCTACAATATGGAAAATACTGAATGTCTGATCCAAAGCATGTTGAAATGTATGCAAATCACCGTCATGGGCTTTGGATCAGGTCCTAAGTAAACTAATTCTTGGATTGTCACCTCTGGTCATAATGACCCTTTGTTCTGCTGTTTTAATGATAAATCATTATGTTATAAAAAGCCTTATGTAATTTCTGGCATTAAACAACATATGTGAGGTGTGTAATCTTAGAAATACCCTAGTAGTTTCTTGGGTTGTGTAAGAAATAATCATGGAATCTCGCTGAGTCTTGCTTTATTATACAGCTCCAGGCTCTTACCCCCAATGGCTTTACATGCTTGTTAATATTTAAGCTATCTTGTAGCTTGGGTAATTTGTAATGAGGGGTTTTTTGTTGTTGTTACTGAAGCTAATATTAAACAAAAGTAGTTGTTAGGGGAAAGGTGAAAAGGTGTGATGGATATTTTTCTTCTGAAGGTGATTTTCCTTGTTTTAATGGCTTTTGGCTGATTTGCAGATACAAATATGAAAGAAAAAGCTCTTCCAAAGCCTTCCTTGTGTGCCTCTCTAGCTAATCAGAAACACTCAGAACTGCTCTTCTCAGCAGATTGGCTAGTGGTGGACATGCAGGTTTGTCATGAAGAATACTCTTATATAAAATACAGATAACTATTAAAGGTGGTAGTTTTGCCTACTAAGGCTAAAAGCTAAAGCTCTAGCGAAGCCTACTAAAACAGAGGAGGTCTTCTGACTACAGAAAATATCCAGGCCTGTAGGAAAGACCCAAAGAATTTGGCTAAATTTTCACAGAATCACAGAATATTCTGAGCTGGAAGGGACCCACAAGGATCATCGAGTCCAACTCTTAACACTGTCTCCCCGGCGGGAATTGAACCCGGGTCTCCCACATGCCAGGTGGGGACACTTACCACTGTACTAAAATTTTGCTTTGAAAAAAGTAGATAAGGTATCTTTTGTTGCTGATGGTTTTGTCCTATCCTGCTAAACCATGAAATTCTTCTTTGCCTGCTCTAGTTAAAAAATAAGAATTTTCTAGTTATATAATCAAGACATCTGTGTTCTGTCTTCAGGGCCAGAAGAACAGATCAAAACCACAACATTTTTTGTGTAAAATTTGAGTTAGTGTTCGGCAGGCCAGTGTCCCTGCTTACATAGGTAGTACATGAGGCTTCAAGAATGGAATGTGCAGCTATGAATGATCCTGGTATGAATGGTGTAGTTGAAGATCACTTACCACACAAGAGTATTGCTTTGACTTTTCTAAAGAAAACTAAAGGTCCATATTGAGTCGCACTTGGAGAAAACAGTAACAACAAATAATTTGTTCATGACGGCTAGTTCACTTGTATTTGGACAATATGAGTCCATGGTATACTCAGCTCTCAAAGCCTGTATGTGGTTGCACACTCCTGTACATTTGCCACCACCTTAATTCTCAAAACACCCATGTCCTCGGGGGCATCAGGCAGAGCATCACCAGCTGGTCGAGGGAGGTGATTGTCCCGCTCTGCTCTGCACTGGTGTGGCCTCACCTGGAATATTGTGTGCTGTTTTGGGCACTACGATATAGGAAATGTATTAAGCTATTGGAAAGTGTTCAAAGGAGGGCAACAAAGATGGTGAAGGGTGTTGAGGAGAACTCATTTGAGAAACAGCTGAGGTCACATCCTGGAGAAAAGGAGACTGAGGGGAGACCTCATTACAGTTTACAACTTCTTTGTGAATGGAAGAAGATGGGCAGACACTGATCTCTTCATTGGGGTGATCCAATCGAATGGTCTGAAGTTGTGTCAGGGGAGGTTTAGGATGGATATTAGAAAAACGTTTTTCATCCAGAGGGTGGTTGGGCACTGGAACAGGCTCCCCAGGGAAGTGTTCACAGCACCAAGCCTGACAGAGTTCAAGAAGCATTTGGATTATACTCTCTGGCACATGGTGTGACTCTTCAGGATGGTCTTGTGCCAGGATAAAGTTTGGACTTGATGGTCCTTTTTGGTTCCTTTCAACTCAGCATATTCTGTGATTCTGTGAAACAAGGTACAATAAAGATAATACAGGTTCACAAGTACAATGAAGATGAGGAATGAATTTATTATGATCTAGATGTTAGATATTAGGTTTAGTTGGATTATAGGTTGGACTAGATAATCTTCAAGGTCTTTTCCAACCTTACCAATACTGTGATACTGTGTGATATTATAACTCTTCAAGACATTTCTCATAAGGGGATTTAACATAGGTTTCAAGTTGTGAGAGTAGTGGTTACAAATCTCTCCCAGATGACCACTGTTGATCCTGTGGTCAGTTGTCAGTTGTCAGTTTCAGAGCAAAATATGCTTTTTTATATGACACAAATCTGACCATGAAATTGACCTGAGAAAGTTGGCATGGGTTCAAAAAAGTGACAGAACCTATTTGTGAAGGAAAATTTCACCAGCACTATTAAGCAAAGGATCCTGTTTTGACTCAGGAATATCCTAATCTTCATGCAGGATTAGAAAACACTTTGTGACTATGTTCACCTGCTGTTGATCATTCCCTAAGCCATGGAGGACAGGTGTACTGGGGATAGGACCTTGGGCTAACCAAACTTCTGCTTTGACATGGATCAGAAAGATTTTTATATTGGACATATATAAAGAGATTTGGGAATCACGTGACTTCCTATGAGAAGGTACATAACAATTCTAACCATCTATCTTGATGTTTCTCATGACATTTTCCACTAACTATAGGTCAGTTAGAAAGATCTGTACAGGTTGAATGTAACATTTGACTTCAAGTAAAACGTATTTGAGATGCATGGCATGTTGTGGGAGCAAGGGAAGAGGTAATTCACCTGGTAGGACATGCTGGTCATAATCTAACAAACCTGTTGGCCTTGCTTGTGTCTTTCAGCATCCTGTGCAGGTACACGCTGGGAGGTATTGCCAGAGCTTGCAGACTGAAGTGAAACATATGGGACCCTGGGGTGATGAACAGCATAGTGACCTGTGCCACTCATGGTACAGGTGCATGGTACTGTCCAGACAGAGACATTCCCTTGCTTTCCCACATCAAAAGGATGGATTCCTTCCTTGTAGCGTGTGGGCCCTTTTCTGATTGCAGAATAAGAAACTGGCTCTACAAGTCTTTTTTCATACAAAACCTTCATTTTTCATGGTTCCATTTACATCAGCGAAACTTGGAAGCTATGAGCTCTTTGTTCATAGTTCAAATGTGACCAAAGTTACCCCGTGTTTTTACTCTGTCATGTTATGTGGCTTTTAACCAACAAACTTGTTTTTTCAGTGAATATAAATATGTATTTATTTGTGCAGCCATAAAAACATTATATTCCCAGTGTTTTGTCATGTAAATGTAAATGATTTCATGAGTTGCCAAATAATTGAGCCCTTTACTTGTAGATAAAATGTTGATGTATTATTCAGATTGTGAGTATTAGTGAACCTTTAACTATTACTTTAATCAGGTAATAATTATAAAACTTTTAACATTTTTTTCCCTTATTTTGTGAGGAGTTACTAAGTAAAGAAGGTACTGGAGTAGATAAAGCAAATGCAAAGCAACACTATGTTTGCCAGTGTTGCTCAGGTCTCTGAAAAATAAACTGAATGAAAGTTGAAATGTGAATAATGTCAAATATGGTTTTTTCCCCTTCTAATTGAAAATAAGATTCTGGATTTGTTGTCACTATTATTCGATCTTAATGAAAGCAAATCTGAATTCTATTCAAATATTAAGTTTTTCTGTATGTTCAGTCTGTAGAACTAATAGAGTAAGGAGAGAGAGCTTTTTGCAAACAGGGCCACCAGTCAAACTTCTCTACTATCCTGTACATCTGAGTTCAGGTATATTTTCAACCTGATGTGGATAATGAACGCTGTATAGTTATCACATATCCTTCCTTGTAACTTGAACAGTAGTTGAGTTTACATGATAGCAAATGTTGATAACATATCTTGTATTGACGGCCAGAAGAGTACCCTCAGGGCAGTACACTCAGAGCTGCACATGGTGATAAGAGGGTTTAGGTTGGAAACTTATAAACCTCTTGACTTGTGACTGATATGGTAACAGGCAGAGCTGCAGAAAGGCCTTTGGGAGACTGAGTTGTTCTCTCCACTGTTCTCTGACTCCTTCCTGTTGCTACTGTGTTGGGTAGTTGGTCATCCTGAGGGGCAGGAGTGGTTGGTAGGTGTATCTTTGGTGGTATCTCTGCAAACATCCTGTGGAGTAGCTGTGGTTAGAAGAACATGAATCCATGAGTCTCTTGACCTCAAGTTATCTCCAAAGTCTCAGTCCCCATGTATGAGGGAGCAACTTTCCCCTATTTTGCTAAAGTATGATGAGTTCCTGTCCATGGCTATCTGACTAACTCCTGCCTATCATTACTCTCCGCGAAGAATGAGTGTGTATTTTGAAGTCTTAGGGGGCTTTGTTCTTTCCATTAAGAGTATATGCCCTTGGAAGACCTGATCTGTCAGATCTTCCAGGTGTTGCTCATTGATTTCACCTTGCAGTGCAGTCAAAGGTCTTCTTTTATTTATGGGAAGGATGGCATTACATGGACTTCTGGGTGGCATTGCATGAAACAGAGATTTTTTCTTGCCTGTTTGGAGCAAAACTTTGCAGAGTCTGTGGCATGGGCTGTTAGTGCACGGAAGTAGGCATGCTTGATTGTTTAACCTATTCTTCGTTGCATGCTGAGAACCTCACAAGAACTGGATGCAGCCTGGACCATGGTAAACTCAACACCCTCAAATCCTCTTGGTTCCTCACAACCTACTGCAGTTGTGGCCTTAAGGTTCTTTGTAATATGTCGAAGATCCAGGAAAACAGTTACTACGCAAGTAGTCAGCCTGTGTAGCATCTTAAGATCTCAAATTCGGCTCTTGTAAGGCAAGTTTAAAGAAATGCAGCAGAGAAATATGAAAACATAACAAACTGTCTGATCAAAATGAGTTTTATGATTTTTTTGTTTGCTTTATGCCACAATGAGCCTCTTGCTCAGAATAGAATTTGATGTTAGTGTTTGAACCTTCTGATTTGAACACTTATTTGGCCTTTTAATAATGAAGGTGACACAAAAATTGTCCTTCTTGACTTCTTGCTCAATTTGGCTGGGGTTTCCCATTACCTTTTTCCCAGGCTATTTATAGAATAGCAATTAAGATTAATGTATAGCTGCTCACATTTAGTTCCTGGCTCAGCTGGGTTTTGAGCCACTCCCAACAAGAGCTTAATGACTGAAATATTTAGTGTCCATGAGAACTCCCACTGAAATCAGCTGAAACTATCAATCATGCAGGTATGTTTATATCTTGAAAACAAATGGATCTCTTTCTGTATTTGTAGCATCAATCTTTTTTTTTTCATTGTGAAATGAAATTTTGAGTCTGAAGTCAAACAGAACATACTTCTCAGCCAATATATGGAAATACATTTTCAGGTTTTCTCAGTCTGTTCTTGCCGTTGAATTAGAGAGGGATCTCATTATGTGTATCCATTCCTAACAGTCCTTTTGAGAGGAAATATCCATACAATTCAAGGCTTTTACAGTTGTTATGAAAAGACAAAATACAATGATTGGTTTGTGCAGTTTGTAATTGCTTGCTAGCTTTTGTGGTGTGTGTATATGGGCTCAGATGCAACTGGTGTCAGTAGAAACTGTGTGCATACAACAGGCTTAGGCTGAGTGCAGTATATGCCATTTTGAGGACCATATCTGGTAACAAATTTACAACACCAACCTTCTTTTTATGTTGCAGATCCCTGTGATACTCCTGGACTGCACTTTATACATATAGTGATGGCTGACAGATTCTGGCTATAGGCACAGTCTCTGATCATAGGATGCCACTTGATGGCTTTGTGTCAGAGGATATGGATGGATGGTGCTTACAAAAGCAAAGAATCAAAATGAATTGAACCCAAATAGTGTTCAGTCCTGTTTTGCAAGCAATTAAATAAGAATGCATTGTGATACAATTTAGTCAGATCTCATCACATCTAGGAGACCTGTAGGCACCAGTCTGCTAAGCCAGGCTTCCTGTTCTGGTGAGGAAGAGCAGAACCATGCCAAAGGGAAGGGTCCCACAACTTAGATTATTATCTGAGTTAGATTCAAGTCTGGGTGCATGTAACTGCTCAGAAATTGCAAAATCTCATTTCTTAAAAGATACTGTGACAGGGTGTGCAAGACACCACAAGGAGCCTGGCTTTTTGATTGCAGTGTCTTGTGCACTAGAATAGATTCTGGTAAAGTAACAATTGCCTATCTTCCTAATAAAGCTAACTACCAGAAGTATTCCAACTGCAATAAACCCAATATGGCTTAGTTTATAACAGGTTTCTATATATCTTGACACTACGCTGGCTGAAACGATTTAATGACTAGTTCTTCAATGTACATGCAGGTCTGTAATACTATGACAAATATTTCAAGTATCCGTTCTTTTCAGAGGTTGTTTTTGTCACTTGGAATAAGTCCTCTGACTTCCATTGAGGCAGGCCTCCGAGAACAATATTCCTTTTAATTGCACAAGACTGTTTCCTTTCCACAACTAGTTATATTGGAGAATGCAGGGATCCTGTAGGAAGAAAAAGACTGTGGTCCTTTAATTTAAATAGTGCATTACAATGGTATGTGCACTGAATTAAAAGGTGCTAAAATAATGGTGTGCAACTGTTTTTGAATTATTAGCTTTAAGATGTTTTATTGTATGGATTTTTTCAAATGTCGCACACATATACAGGAAACTAAAATACTAGTTACTAACTGCTCACACCACACTGTGACCTGAAAATAAAAAGGTTTTTATGGTATCTCAAAGCAGGACAGTAAACTGCAACTTCTCTTAATTAGCACAAGCACTTGCTTCAGAACTATGTATATCCCATGCCCTTCTTTGTTATACAGACTAATCCAACTAACAGGCTTCTCTACTATTCCAGTTCACAAACTTATGGGTGACCTGATTGATTTCTAACTGTTCCAGCTGTTTCCTAGCTTGAGGACTTATCTCCAACCTGTAGTAATTCCCCAAAATTCAAGTCAAGTTATGAAAACTTAACACCTTTCACTTCTTTTCAGGCTAGTTAGACGGACTTTTGGTATTGAAATTTCAGTTGTACGAGAAACAAAATGATGTCTAACATAAGTTTACAGAGAAAACATTAATTAAATTCTGGGGTTTATATAGTTGGAGTAGCCTTATAATCCTTGTTCTGGAAGTTTGCAGTAGAGAGGATGAAATTTTAATAACAAGATGATAGGATATGCTGAACTTTTCAGGCCACTTGGTCAGATTTGAACCTCTTATCCATGGTGAAAGAAACAATAATGCACAGAGGAAATTCTCCCTTGTGTCTACCGGAAACAGTAGGAAATGGGGGAAACTTATCCTCAGCAAAATATAAACCCAATCTCTTTTGAATAGAATAAAGAAATGGAGCAGTGCCTAATCCCTGTAGAAGAGAAAAATTTTAACCTGAATGTTCCTGGGGAGCTTTGACAAGTGTTTTATTTTTGCTGTTGTGGAAAACACAGGAAGAGCCCACACTTCCTGGGAATTGTTGCAACCAGTAGCATACTTTAATTTTGCTTTGACCAAGGTCTCACCAGTGACTTTGCTACATTGGTTTAACAGATATGACCAGGAAATTACAGTTTATATGCCTTATCTTCCCAATTCAGGGTCTGGAAGGAGAGATGCTGTCTATAAGAGACTTGGAACAAGGTCATCTTAGCAAAGGATGCTAAGGCATCAGAAGAATCTACAGCAAGTTCTTTCATTTTTTGCTCAGTATTTCATGGACTAGATACAAGGAAAAAATTGCTTCTGCTTCCTTAAGGATAGCCTTGGACAAGGGCAAGTAAGATAAGGGATAAGAGGGAGGTGAAAGGGGAAGACTGTTCCTCTGACTGAACAAGACAGTTGAAATGTTACACTAAAGGGAAGGGGGTTTTGGTGGTTATTGCTGAGAAGGTTGAGTAACTGCAGTCTATACTCTGTTGTCATGTGTTAGCCTGGCTGCTTGGAACATAATTTATAACTTCTTTGTCCTTCTTTCACCTTCTTCTTCTGGAGCTGAGGGGTGTGGGAAGAACCTGACATGACTCCAGGTGTTGTGACACAGAAAGCTATGCCTTTGCCATGTTTGTATGATTAGTCAGAAAGAGATGCTCCAGGAAGTTCAGAGAAAAACAGAAATGACTAGGGGGATTCCTGGACTGACTTATGAGGAATAAATTGAGAAAGTTGCTGCTGTACATCTGTACAGTTCTGCTAAATGATTAATGAGGTATGTGATGATAACATACAACTAATTGAGGCTTGTACATGCCAAAGAGAGGGGAATTACTTTGGTGTTGTACGAGGATGAGTAATGAGCACATACCACTGTATTGAAGATGGCTGTGTGAAGTACTCATAGCAACAGCAGTTGCTTGATGTTGAAAGAGAATTACATTAGATGCTTGTTTCAGGAATAATACTAAAAATCTCTTGTTACCTGGTTATGCAACTTAACTTTTCTCACAAAGAAAAGGAGTGGAGTACTTTGTGGAGTTTCTTCTTCATTGTTTAAGATGTTTTAAACACAACTACTAGATACTGCCATCTTCAGAAGTTATTAAAAACAAACCAGAAGAAACTACACTGGAGGGAAAGTAAATTGGGCAAGTTTAGAAGACTTTCATTTCCACATTTTCATAGATCCTTATTAGAAACCCAGTGAAACTATTTCTGTAGTAAGATGTCATGGTTTTCAACAGTAAATACTATGGAAGGAGTTGAAATAAACATTTTGGTGTCAAATATCTGGTCTGAAAGGCCACAAGTAATCTCTGATGTTTTAAAGAAAGTTGTCTTTTCAAAACTTTCAAGTAAAATTGACAACTTCTGCTTGGAATATTGAACTTTATCTACCTATTTGTAACAACAACTGTTAAAAATGCTAGGTTAGGAAATGTGAATCTCAGGTTTCTGCTGAAATGTCAGGATCTCTTAGACAGGTAACTAAAAGATCTACCAAATAAAAAATGAATTTCACAGAAGTACCCTTGCTCAAGAGTCTTCTGTCCAGTGAGGTAGCCTGGGATATTTCATGGACCCATACAATGCCAGCAGTGGTCCAATTTGATTCTGGTATGGTATTCATTAATATTGTTTCTCTACAGTGGACTAAAAATACTTCAGTAATAGTAAGGATAAATATGACATATACTATTTACGTGAAGGATTACTAACTGACTGTCAGATGTTATTGTAGTTATATTCCAGTACCAAATTATTGCTTAAAATAACAACAACAACAATGCAAACAGCTAAAATAAACCCACTGGATCCTAAACCAGTTAAATTATACTTATTAAAACATTTATGACCATATGCATACTGCTTATAAAAACATACTCTGTGAATAGTTATGACCAGGAAGCAACTACAGTGGAATTTGGAAAACTAAGTGTCAGGCTATTTTTCTTGGTTTTTTCCCTCTCATCTGTTTTTCTACCTTATGGTCCTTGGTGCCACAGACTCTGCTCAAGACATTGTACTGAGGAGTAGAGTTGTATTGCTCCATCTTGAATATTCTCTGCTGTTGTGACGGTCCAGCCAGCTGGGCTGGAGGCGTGATGGTTCATTTACTGGATCTCAAAGTGCAAGGACTTATGGACTCCTACAGCTATTAAGGAGAGGAAAGAACCCACAAAAACATTGCTTTACCCCATAGCAAAGGAGGCTATTAGTATGTCATACTACTTGAAAGAGGTCTGAAATTTTGAAACAGGTCATAACAAAGAAAACAATACCATGGTGCAAGAGCACAAATATAATGACAATGTGTTCTCCCAATTCTTCCTCATATTCTGCCCCCTCTGGCTCTGGACAGGAAGACAAAAGCCTAGTGCATCCAGACCCATGGAGGTATAGATTTCTGAAGGCAATAGCAGTGTTTGGCTCCTATGCTGGGCTGGAGACTATGCAAATAACATACTAGCTTTCTGAAGCTGACAGTATATAACCTAACAATATATTAATATATAAGCTAGGATGTTTAGAAGGAACTGTAGCTATTTGTCTGATTTTATGATGGGGTATTTGGCCTTCGTAGATGCCTTCCTTGAAGATGGTTTTGAGACTTCCAAGAATGTCAATGAAGATAGGGGAATTTATTCAAGAGGAAAATGTTTTCTCTCCAGTATGTAAATGAAAGATTCAACCATATTCACCGCATCATTAAAGAGCTACTGTAGTGCTCAGCAAAGTTACATCAGGATGCAAACACCCTTGCCAAAATCACAGCTTAGTGCCTTGAATTTGGCTGGAGGTGGATTTCAACTTTGTTTTTATGTCTAGTTCAGACTTAAAAGGCAAAAAGCCCCGTACAACAAAGAGACTGACTCTTTTACCTTTTATTAAATGAAATACCTCCCGCAGCTCAATGAAGAGTTGTGCAAAATCCAGATTTTGGTTGAGAGGCACTACCCTCGTATGTAGGGCTGTGGTTCTCCTCCTTGCTCTCATGTAGGAAACTTCATTTTGGGCTACTTAAGGCATGGTGTGAAGGATGAAGGACCTATGAATCTGAATCCTTCGTACATGCATTTTTCTAGGGTAAAATTTCATTTTGTCAAGGATCTTCTGTGACTGATGCATCCTGCCCTTAAGAACCACCGTTTTGAAAAGGAGTTCAGGGTAGAAAAAGCTGACAAGGTCCCAAGGCAAACTTCCATCCAACCTCTTCAGGTCTTCTCAGCAGCTAGTGTCATACCAAGGATCCTTGTGGGTCCCTTCCAACTCATAATATTCTGTGATTCTGTGATTCTGTGACTGCACTTTTTTGCTTAGAAGCTTTCACTAAAAATATTTGTCAATTTGAGTCTTGTAGCTAGAACTGCTGTGCTGAGATGGCTCTTGAGTAAAATGACTTATTTCAGTGGATTTCTTCCTGAGTAAGGGTTAGGGATACTCATGGGCTACATATCCCATCGTATGGGTCATTGAGAGGGTAAGCTGAAAGCAAGTTTCAGGCTTTAACAGGTCTGGTTGGTGAAAAACGGGGTTAGTTAATCTGATGGGAAAATAACATAATCAAAATGCTGCCGCACTGGCATATCTTCACTCAGATACAAGAGTAAAACACTTTTCCTCCTCTATAGACGAGAATAGGCACAGTATAACTGTATCATCCTGCAGCACGGACTCTATGTAATATATGCAAGCTGTTATCTACTGATCACTTTTGCAAGCTTACTTCATCTGTGAGTTCATGCTTGGCAGCTATTAATTCCTGAAGTGCACGAACTTCTGCTTAGGCACCTCTTTTTTATTAATTTGGTCTTAATCCACAAAGAAGTTTACGGTGTTCTTCTGCTCAATAGGTCAAAATTCAAAGATTTAGGCAAGTGGTTAGGACTAACATTATTCAAAGTAACTATTTTTATCACTACCTGCCATGGAGTGAGGAGGGCAGGGTAGGTGGAAGCTGCCCAAAGTATTTGATGAAAATATTTTGATTGTCAGGTATGATTGATTTTTCTCTTTAAAGAAAGTTAAAACATTCTAAACCTGAAAGAAAGGAAATGTTCGGGGCGGGGGTTGGG
>WEKX01004752.1:352288-367885 GCA_013390025.1 Pitta sordida
AAAAAGCTATTTCTGGATGGAATTCCATGATTTATATAAGTATTATCCAAATCTGTGAATAAATAATAGTCTAAAATTTTTTAAAATTTTTTTCCCCCAAAAGTTAGCCAACTGCATTACAATGGAGCTATTCAGGAGCAGGCTGCTGATGGCCAAATCTTCCTATGATAGGCAGAATTTGGCAGTATTGCCCCCAAATTATATCTCTCTTGTATATATTCTGTCCTCCATTTTCTGTGTTCCATTTTCCTTCCCTGCAACTCCCTGGACAGCTCCAGAATATCACTGGAATCTTTGAAAATCTAGCTTGTGGGGCTGCTTACTTACTCCTGGAACAGGTAGCATAGTTATACTGAGGGTACATCCATTACAGTACCTCGGGTGGTGGGGGATGGGGATTTATATCCTCTTAAACTGTGTTCCAGAAATTGTATGTGTTTTCAGTGCTTGTTAGATGGCAGAGAAATACAGTAAAAGCTTGGGGAGCTGGTTCTTCAGTTGCTGTACACCTAACAAAATCATTAGTGGAGTTGGGTGCACTGTTTATCTGATTTCCAGCTCCTAGGTGAGTTTTTAGGGGATTAGCTGAGTTTCAGCCTCTTGAAGGTGTGAATAAACATCCTGTTGTTCACACCCATGAATTTTTTTCCCTAAAGATGTCAAAGTGCTTTGTGCAGAATGTTGCTATTTTTGTTCTGTAAGTAAAGGTTCAGAGGTTTTAAATGTCTTGGCCGAACTTACATGATCTAAGACGGGAATAGGACATGGTTTCCTAATTCCTCCACTGCTCTTCTACCCACTAACCCTGTTTTTCCCTGAACCTTTACATATACTTGAGTAGATTAATAATTAACCTCCAAGTGGGGCACTTTGAAGCAAATGTAAAATGAAACCAAACACTTGTCACGGTTTTTAGTCATACCAGATTTGCAAGTAGGGTGTGTTTAAATGATGCAGGTAGATAAAGTCTTGTTAATTTAGATTAGAGTAAGAGTCAGGGCCTTATCAAAGCAAGTGACTAATTAGGAAAACTATTACCTTTTGGAAAAGGAAACAGTTGAACTATCACTCAAAATTATTTTAACTAATTGAACAGTACTAGTATTTATGCTGAATAAAAGGCTCATGCAACTGCTGGTAAGGAAGAAAGATGGAGAGCTTTTCCCGGGAACTGCCAGTGTTTTGTGTTTTCTGATAATTTTGCTTTTAGAAAGTTAACAGTGTTTGTCATCATCATGTAAATATCAGGAAGGGAGGAGAGTCCTGTGAGTCATCAGGGAGCCAAACCTGTAGAATATAAGTGATGGGCTGAAGAATTTGTATTAAATGTACTCCCTTCACTCTCTTCACCTCACCTCACCAAGCCAACAGGACAGGACAGTGCTCATGAATAGTTTGAAATGATGAAGTGAATCTCAAGTCTGTGATCACAGACATTGGGCATTTGAGAACCTGCAAGGGTGGAAACACTAGGGCAAATTCATGGTGTGAAAAGAAAGATTACCATCAGACTGTATTTATGTTCAGACAGATACATGCAATTGTGAAGAATCATTAAATAACTGTTAACCACACCTGCATAAAGCCTCTGGCAATGCTGGCTTATACAGAATCTCAAGAACTGCCATGTGCCTGACATCATACCTTTGAAAGGAAAGAAAAGTCCTGGGTGTTACCTGGGTGTTAGCCCAAGACTGGTAAGTAAAACAGAGTCCACAGACTTGCACCAGTTTAATGTCCGTAAGTGATTTTTTGGTGTGTCACATCCAGTACCTTCTGCCTTGTAAAGCTGTCACTTGTCCTGGTTTGTTTGCTTAGGACCAGGTCTTACAGAAAAATCCCCAAATCTGCTTTAGTGCAATGGCTACCTACCTCTGAGTCAGTCAGGACTGTGAGAGGGGACGTATGCATGCATATAGGGAATACATAATACAAACAGTGTCTTCCTTTCTCTGGGATTGTAATTGCTGCTGTAACACACAGCTGCTTGTTTGGGTTTCTTTTTACATGGATCATTTTCCCTTTTAAAAACATTGGGAGTTTTTGACGTCTTTTCATGATGGAAATGGCATTTCAGAATCTTTTTACTGTAAAACATAGTTAATAGAACCGTATGGGGAAAGGACTCAAGAAGGGAAAATGTAGCAGAGGAAAAAGAAGAGAGGACTGGAGCAAAGCTGAGATGAAGAGATAGAGGTAGCTCAAACTGAGAACACACTGCAGAACAGTTTCTCTTAGGACTATAGAAAATTCTCAAGATGCCCAACAATCTCCAACTTCACTACTTCTGCTGGTGGAAATTTTTGGACTGCTTGCCTCTACAGCTTTCCTCAGGCTAGGGAGTTCTCTGGCTTTTCATTTCCCATGGTGCTTTTGGAAGCAATTGTCTTTCATCTGCATTTTCTCCCTTGTAGTATACTCTTCGTGTCTTTCATGGCTAGGGGTGGTTGAGGACTGGGGTTTTTTGTGGTTGTGTTTCGTTTTTGTTTTTTCTTTCAAATTGAATCAAATTTATAAAAAAATTACAAAAGTGAAGGTTGCACATCAATGTGCAATTCCTGAAAGGAGCTGTAGTGCATCAGTTTGATCTCTCTTTCTACCTGAAATTTCTGTACCAATTATTTCCTCCCTTTATTTTTTTTCCTAATGTAAATCTCTAGAAAGTGTGAAGAATAGGAGACTATGAAACAGAAACAGAGCATGACTGATGTATAAAGGCATTCAAAGATTTGTAGGCTTCAGTATCCATATCTGAATGTAAGGTCTGGCAGCTAACATTGATGGATCAGACAATGAAGATATTTGCTTAACACTTACGGGTCTCCTTCTTTGTAACTTGATTTATTTATGCCATAAGGGTTCAGAAGACAGTCCATTTTTACTTCTCCAGCTGACACAGAATCAATGTCAAGAAACTTAACAATGCCCAACATATATTAAAGCTTTTTTAAAGAGTTATCGAAGTGTTGTGGGAAAAATGTCTTCCTCAGTGCTACCCTAAAAACTAGTCATCTGTCTGTAAGTAAATCATGGTGACTTGGACAGAGTTTATTCTGAAGGCAGATATGACACCTTGTACTCTCTTACCCCTGCTTTGGCCTTTAAATGTGCTATCATTGAAGGTTGGCCCCTTGAGGAAAATAGGTGTAGTCACGTGCAGAGGCAAACTGAATAAGTAGGGTTTTCACTTGAGTGGGCTTTCATTCAAACCTTCAAAACTTTGGCCAGACTCATGACTATTCTCAGTTGAGACTTTAATTAAATGGTGTTGGATATGAGAGTTAAATGTGGAAACTGTATTCTATTATGCTAGCTTGTGTTGCTGAAAGAAATAGAGCCTTGCTTCTTGATTGAAGAGACAGAGTTAAGTGAATAATTCCCAAAAAATAATTAATCTAAACGTTTCTAAATGATCCTTACAGAATCTGATTATGGTTGTGAAAGATCTCTATTTATTAATGCCATGGGACTCCCTTTCACAAGGGGAAAGTTTATTTATATAAGATGAATGAGTTAAGGTACAGACTTGCAAGTTCCTCCTGAGTCATCAGACCCAGAAAACATATCTTTTATATTAAGGTTAATACAATCTTTCAAACGAGAACATTTATGAGTGTACTTTAACTGATGTGTATATGATGACTGACATTCCAAAACCTCTTCTGCACACACCTACGCTGGCATACTTCTGTACATAGAAGTAATCCTAATTAATTTGAGAAAATTACTCTTGTGCATGAATGTGTTCCTTAGTATTTGAAACGCCATGGTATGGTGAGTGTTCTAGATACAATCTTAATCTTACACTTAAAGATGCCCACAACGTCCCATCCGGTCTTTACAGCTACCTTAGCACTAGTGAAAACAGGCCAGCACCCAGTCCTTGCCTCTGAGGGCTTCTGCCCACATGGCTGAATTTTCTTCCTTACAGAGAAGGGACCTCATCTATACTATCTAGAGGGAACCATCCTTTGTCCGTGTTATCTCCTGAGCATAGGCGTCTATGAGAAAGTTGTAGGTTATAGGGGAAAGCCCATGTCAGGAAGATTGTTGTTAGTTACACAGTGTGGACAATCACATGCCAGAGTCCATATCCTGGCTTTTTTTTAGTTTGCAAGTGCAAAATGTAACTCGAATATTTGTGTCCATTTCACATCTTCAAGCTGTGATATTATTGCTCTAATCTGTCCTTTGCACTGTTGCACTGTTTTTCTCTGTAGCAGTATACTTTTGGGGATGAATTGGCTGGGTTTCTGTCCCAGTAATGCTGAAGAGTTTTGCCCAGGAACATTACAGGAAATCTGTATTTCTAAATGCATTGTGAGTCTTCCCTTTCAGAGGTAAGATTTGATGCGATTTAATAGTATTTTTTTTAATAAACACCATTTCAGTTTGTCACAAAGAAACTATTTGCTAGGGCATTGAAGAGTTGAAAAGTTATAGCACTGAGGGGTTTTATTTTGAATAGTAGAGAAGGTTGAGAATTTCAAAGACAAGAAGAAAATTCTGTATATGAACTAAATGCATAATAGTGAATTTGAACTGAAAATTTGTACCTTTGAAAATTTCTAAATATGTTGATTCTGCTTTGCAGACAGTGAGTTCTCAGAGCTGCTGCCTGAAATTTCAAATGCCTGCGCATATTGTCATATTAGGGAATTGTCATAATCTCATCCCTAAGCAAGTGTCTAAAGTACCTGAAGTGATTTTCACCTTGTAGTGCCCATTTCTGTTAGTTGAAAGGAAGTCTAAGGCTTCCAAGGTGATCACCTGGGATTTATTATAGAGCTGTAAAAGTATTTAAGATGAATTCGAGTCTGTCTGATGTCTCTTAGGAAGCATCTCATATGAAGTTTCTATCATTTGAGATACTTTGCTTATTTATTATGAATATTTATGAAGAGATTACTTATGTAAGATAATTGTGTAAAGAAAAGCTACTTTCATTATTAATCAGACTTCACCCTGAAGTTAAGGTTGTATTCAATATAGTGAGCTAGACCAAAATATTGTGGGAGATGAGAAAGATTGCCTCTCAAAATTTATTTGCTGCTTGAAGGTCTCACAATGTGTTCCACCTTGAACATTTCAGTTACTCTCTTTCTTTACCTGGCTACCATTTGCTTATCATCCTCCTGGTATGACTTGTGCAGAAGGGCACTTGTCATTAGGGTGTTTTGTAACATCTTTCTGTGAAATGCTAGAACATTAGTGCTTGCTCCAGGAAAAGGTGAGTTAATATGTGGTTTTGTGTGTCCTGGTAGTTGCCTTGCTTAATCAATACTAAAAATGATGTCTTTATTGACACTGAGCACTTTCCAAAAGTGTTCTTAACCAGCTTAAGCTTGCCACACTGAGTTTTGTGTTGTTTGTGTTGCATTGGTTGGTTACCTCTTTCTGTTAACTTTCCATGTACAATTTAATTAAGCTGTGAATAATAGGATGTGTTATCAGATGGTATGGCATTATTAACTTCAGTGAAGTGTTGTGTGATGAACCAGCGAAAGATCTGGACAGTAATTTATACATTCTTCATATTTAACTGTCTGTGCAGTTTGGATGAAGATAGCTACCAGCATATATGATTGCAACCCTGCTGCTGAAAGGGGTGTGTCTGTTTATGCCAGTGATGTGCTTGGCTGTTAGTATAAATATAATGTCATGGTAATTGCTGGTTATAGGCACAATAAAGATCAATTTTTTTTTTTTTTCCATCTAGAATGCTTTTATTATCCAGGAAGCTTTCTTCCTATCTTTTCATGTAAAGAGTGATAACCAAGAGTATAACACTTCAGAATTGAAAACTGCGTGAAAAAAGTCACAATATTTGCACAATTCTGCAAATATTTTTGTACATATTAATTGCCCATAATTTGTGAGCAGTGTACTCAGGTGTCCTATTATACAAATTAATCGTACTTATTTTGGCAAAAAAAACCCCCAAACAACTAAAAGAACCCATTTATAATGCCTATAATGCTCATACTTGATATTTTAATTAGAAAAATTGTGTAGTTTAATTTCTCTGATTAGATAATTTATGGTATAAATTAACCTAATGCATATTTGAATAATAAGGAAAACTATAAATATGCCAGTGATACATAGTTTTAAAGTTGCTTTTCTTATGCATCTGAAAGTTTAAGTAAGTCTAGTCTGATTTCTTAGCAAACCAAATAAATTGTACATATTCATAGAAATCAAACTGTTCACCAGTGTTTTCAGGTGGAAGCTGGCTTTCAACAGCAAATGGTAAACCAAAGTTTTCCTACTCTATTCATCTCATGCTTCTCACAGAAAGGTGTATGCAGTGTGACACAACATGTTGTGACTCCTCAGCAAAATGTTGCAATTCATATTGGTCAAAGTATGTAGTATTTCAGAGCTATGCATAATTTGTGATTGCAACAATCTCAAATAAGGTTCAAGCAATGGGAGCATAAAAGGTGTTCAGTGTTTCCATCTCATTCATAATTTTGGCTCAGCAGTTCCAGCTGATTATTAGTAGTTTGTCCAACCAGCCTGAATTGACTAAGGGAATTCACTTTAACATGCTGAAATGTTTTCATTAACCTTGGTCTAAGCAAAAGTGGCTTTCTAAATTGCATTCATTGCAGCAAGCTTGGTGCCTGTGCTATTGTGTATTGCATCAAGCAACAAAATAAGCAAGAAACCGAGTGGCAAAAAATATTATTTAAGCTGGAAGTGAGGCAGAATTCATTAAAAGGAGAATATGGACCATGCTCATTATAGGATTTGCTAATGCTCACAGGTTCTTGCAACTGAATTTAATGTATACAAAGGATTATTTAAGAGCAGTTATTATCAACAATACAAAAAACTTAAATAGTACTACTACTAATGATCTGGACTAATTAACTGTTTTAAATTAAATTTTGTAATATTTGCAAATTTTCTCTGTTTTATGGGAACTAAATAAAATCACCCTCTTTGCAAACATAATAGTTCATCTCATACACTGCACTTCTGCTTTTGGAGACAAGATCTGAAGCAGAACAAAGTGGTGGTTAAGAAAGTTTCTGCTTGTCCCAATAAAATGGATAGAGGAATAGATTCAACATAAATACATTGAGCATATTTTCTCTGTTTGTATGAAACCAATTCATTCTAGTAAACTGCAAAAGGCTCACTTGAGAGTTTTGTACTGGGAATACTGTTTAGATGGTTACAAATGGTGTGTGGCAAGGCTGTTCTTTTGTTGGTTCTTTTCTGCTTCTTTTCTGGTTAGAAAGAAAATTACGTATTTTATGATCTGTAGGCAGAGGGGTTTTTTATTCTTTCCTGGTTGTGACGGGGAAAAAAAAAAAAAGAGAAGAAAAATCTTGACTTCACTATAAACAGAAAGTAGAAGGCAAGTTCATGGGAGCACAGAAAAGGGGATCTCCTAGCCTTTACAATGACCTATTCAAAATGCTTTAAGTGTGAAAATAATTGTGCATTAGTCTGCAGATTCCATGGTACCTTGTTCTGTCTGTTTGGGCAGTGAGGTACCATGTATATGAGTCCTATTTAAGGCATAAATATAAGTGCAAATGATAGCAATGCAGATAATATTTCTTCTTATAAATAATAATTAATGCTAATTAATGTTGTCTCTATGTGTTGTGGCTTGGATGAAACCTTGGCAGGAATTGGCAGACATGCTGATACGAAATCTCCACCCACAAAGATCTGCTGAAAGAGCAGTATCTGGTGTAAGGGGATCTGCCCTTGTAAGTGCAAATAATAAAGTTTTTCTAATTGTTTTTCCTTTCTGCAGAGAAAATAGGCTTATAGCTTTAGAGTTGGTCTGCATGCATGTCTGCAGGAACTCCAGATGTGGTACAAGTGCAAGATCAGATCATGTTCCTTGTGTAAGCTTGTAAGGAGTGTTTCATGTTCACTGAAAGTAGCACATGTAATACAATGTTCTCTAGCAATACTGGCCCAATCCCATGTGAATGTGTAGATGCCGATGCATTTGTTCAGGCCTGGCGATGCCCTTTCCTGAGTAGGGTGGGAGGCTGCTGAGCCATGCTGATATGTGGCTGTACCACAAGATGCAGGAAGGCCTGCTATGCAAACTGGTGCAGATAGGGAGGCTGACACCTCCGCATTAGGCTTTGGTAAATCTGTTTCTGCATGTGTGTCCACATATATGCATACTATTTTTCCTCTGCCACTTCCCTTCCACTCTAAGCTGACTTCCATGCTGCCCTTGAGCCAAGAGGTCAGTGCTACCAATTCTTTTTTGCCAGTCATGCTTTTATTTCTGTATTTTGTCCCTGGTTGTCACTGTCCCTCTTTCTAGTGGAGGGGCAGCAAGAGACATTTGGTTGATTTAATGTTTTTTGTGGGAAGGAAAGGATAAGACTTAGAAAAATAGGATGCTGTTTTCCACCTTCAGGCAAAATATGTATAGGGGACATTCTTTTTCATAAGGGAGGAGATTTTTATTACAAGGGAGGGAATTTGCCACAACAGAGCAATTTTACCTGCGTTTCTCTGAGACACAGGAGTTGGAGTCTGTGTGCTGTCAATGTCATGGAGGATCTGGGGCTGAATGACCAGCTGCCATCACAAAATAATCTAGCTTCCCAGAGAAAGAGAAAGGGGTTGCATGTGGCCTTGAAAACAAGAAGGAAATGGAGAGGAGGAAGGGCCTGGTTGTTCCTGTCTTAGTGGGGAGAGTTACAAGGTCCCTGGTCACTGTGTGACCAACAAACATCCTTGCTGAGAGCTGTAGACCAAGCCATTTGCTAGAGAAACTCTGTGACTCCGTCAGCTGCCTCACAGCAGGTATATAGAGAAGAACTGGGCCTATGGAGCTGTACTAACTGGCATTTCAAAGGTGAGATATTCTGTTTTCTTGGTTTTTTTATTTGCTTCCCACTGGGGGATCATGTTGAAATGACTTGACTTGATACACACCTCCTTAGCAAATACGTTGATTCAACATTTAGAGGATCATGTTTCTTTGTGGTGAAGAGTTATTTATTACAATATTTATGGTAGGCTGATGACACTTCTGATGATCAAAAAGAGTAAGTTGTGTGTTTTTCTTAAGAATATGTTGAACCAGTTCTGTCAAAATAGAGATAATAAATACCAGTAATTGTTTAGTCAGTTGAAAAGGAATCATTCCCCACAATTTTTGAAAACTCTGTGGGTAAAGATTTGGCTGAATATGTATGAAGAACCTATACTTACCTCTACATTTTTGAAGCTGAGTGTAGAGTACTGTACTTGTTTTGCATGACTCTGGAATCTGAAAAACTAGAATTTTTCGTTGATCATGACAAAGAATGCCAGTATAAAATATGTTAACTTTAAATGTTCAGATTTCATCTGCTAAACTCCTCTGGAAGAGCGAAATGCTAGGATAGCAAAGATAGACTACACCTCCCTTCTTACACTGAGGAACCTGGTAGGAAGGTAGGCAGGGGCCAGGGACATGGCACAAGTTCTGCCAGATTGGTGGAAGGTTATTCGTGGAAATCCTAACAGACCAGCCTGGAACTGATCTTAGTTAACATTTTCCTTAATGCCTTGGGAGAAGAAGGTTGGAACTGACTGATGAAATTCTCTGCAGACACAAGATGAAGAAGTATTGTCAGGGTAGAGATAGAGTCCAGAGAGATAGAGTGTGAGGGCAGGAATGATGAAAACAGACTAGATGTTTAATAGCTGAGGGCTTCTGCCTTTAGTGGAAATTGTTGGTCCCTAGAAAACAATGCAACATAAGACAGGAAGGACTCTGTGATTCTGTGATTCTGTGAAAGAAAATGGTAGAGAAATGTTTGGATAGGATAATTGACTGCAGAATGACTGTGAGCTTCTGGTGCAATCTGGGAAAAGCCAAACAGAAACAGAGTGGTCACTAATGGATTAGGTGTGCACTTGAAAGGTTGCTAAAAATGGGATTCTGTAATAACCTTTCAGCTGGAGTAGGAAGAGCAGCAAACCTAAGTGGAACTTCATGAACTGATGAACAGGGCTCCTGATTGAGAAGTTAACACTATCAAGGGATAAAGACACAAAGCTAACCCAAAACTTATTTCCAATCAAAAAGGCATTCATGCTTTAGCTATATAGTGCACATAGGGAAATTATTATAGATGTTGCTGATTAAAATTCTGAAATCCAAAACATAGTATTGAATGATGATGATGTACTATTTTATTAATCTTAATTTTCATTAATTTCTCCATGTATGACATATTTTAGACTTTATGGAACTCATTATTTGTAATTAGTCTTGTGTCAACAAGCTGTGAAAATCAGGCTGTCTGCCTTTACTGACAGTTGGCTTAATTTAGTAATAGTACTTTGCAGTTTTATAGTGCTTTAAAATTTCAAACATTAGCTAATTAGTCATCACACCAATGATTTTAAATATTATCAGCCTTCTGTAAAGATGGGTAAATAGCTGTTGTTATCCATATTTCAGACGTGAGGCAACTGAGACACAGATGAACTAGTTATGTCCCTGCACATATTTATACATTGGTATTTCAAAGGCACATATCATTTCAAGGTCCAACAAGTCTATCGACTTGCTAGACCTGACTTGGCGTCCACTGGAGCCAAAGTAAAATCATTCTGGCAATTTCAAAGGTTCTCCTTGCTGTCTAATTGAATTACCCTGCAAAATCCAGCTTCCTAATATTACCTAGCTAGTGTAGTCCATTTTGAGATCAGTTGATGAAAATCACATCTGCCTTGGCAGTCAGCACCCTCAGTGGTGCTATGCGGGACAAACAAGCACCAGAAATTATGAGGTTTACTCAGCACCCAGTGAGTGAGTTCCACTGGGGAGATTCCTGGATTCCTGAGGGCTCTATTTTCCAGGAAATTAACTTAAGAGCTTGGAAATACTGATTATACAGTGATTAGATTTTTCAAACGTTCCTAAGAAAGCATCATCTGTTGATTTTTGGAGAAAGTAACCACTTACTTGGACAGGCCCAACATATATTTCTCAGCCTATTCAGACATCCAAATGACTCCAAAAACCTATCCCAACACTCCAGTGTAGTGGGAGTTACATATAGACACAGCTGTTGAACTTCTCTTGAAAAGTCCAAAACTCAGCAACATGTTTTTTATATTGCTTTTTAAAACCTGAAGTTCTATGTAGAAGAAAAAAAGGAAAAGGATGGAAAAAAGTCTTAATCCTGTGTAATGGTGAAGAGTCATTTTATGAAGTGGGTGGTGGCTTTGCAGTGTCACCTAAATGTGAAATACCTAGTTAAAATTTGACTAGTTATGTATAATCTTATGGTTCAGATGTGTTCCTTGAAAGACAAAAATAACCCTTCACAGATCCGGGAACATGTTGTCGTGTATTAATTCAGAGTTTTCATTCCTTGAGCACTTATTATGCTTTATATATGAAATATTTGTTTCTGCAAGTGTTCCTGCCTTTAAAGTTGTTAGTAGTTGTGGCAGCATAAAATAAGAGCAAAAGCATATGTAAAACAGGTTTTTGTCAAAATATATTAATTAATTTTTTAAAATGTTAACATTGACTTGAGCCTGCTAGTCAATAGTGTAGCATAGCGCAAGCTTTGAAAGGCAAGTTTAGAGTGGGAAAGCACCACATACAGCATTTTCTTCACTATCTTGCCACATGGTGCTAAATTCATGCTTCTTTTTCCTGCTTTCCCAGCCAGGAATGTCTCAGTATATGGGAAATATTGCAGTAACAAGAACATACAGAACAGTCCTCTCTCTGGGTCCAAGCTTCATGCTGTGCTCCTAAATAAAGCTTTTCACGTTTGTTACTTGTTACTCAACAGTAACTGGGAAATAACAGACACTGTAAGGAAAACCCCTCCTTAGGGTTATTTCTGTAAAGAAAAAAATACATGAAAGAGAGTCATGTTCTTCCACATGCTTCATGGTGTCAGATATTATTGTAGCATTGCAGTCAAACCAGTGTGTTTACAGCAGATCAAAGAGGTGAAATGAACCAGAGAGATGAAGACTGCTGAAACAAACTCCGACCTGCTGCTGGCATGTTAGCTACACATGTGGTCAGGCTTTACACTTGGCAATGTGTGATCAATACTAATGCAGCAACATGGTAACATCTGTGCTCAGTTTTTGTTTTCAGGTACCCTTCAGCACGAGGGGTTGTTGCTTTATGAGCTTGTGAATCTTGTTGAGAATAATAGAATCATAGGAAGGGGCCTTGATCATTCAGTTCCAACCCCTCTGCCATGGGCAGGGATACCTTTCACTAGACCAGGTTGTTTAAAGCTCCATTCCACGTGTTCTTCAATGTTTCAAGGGATGGGACATCCACAACTTTCTGAGCAATCTATTCTAGTGTTTCGCCATGCTTGCAGTAAAGATTTTTATCCCTTATATGTAATCTAAACCTACTTTCAGTCTGAAGCCATTCTCCGTCACCCTGTCACTATGTGCTTTTGTAAAAAGTCCTTCTCTATCTGTCTTGTAGGCTCCCTTCAGGTACTGGAAGGCTGCAGTTAGGTCACCCGTAAGCTTTGTTTTCTCCAGGCTGAGAAATCTCATTCTTTTAGGATTTCATAGTAGGAGGGCTGCTCCATCCCACTAATCATCTTGGTCTTCCTCCTCTGGACTTGCTCCAACAGGTCTATGTCCTTCCTGTGCTGGAGACCCCAGAGCTGGATGCAGTACTCCAGATGGGGTCTCACCAGAGCAGAGTAGAGGGGCAGAATCACCTCCCTGGAGCTGCTGACCACATGGCTTTGAGTGCAGCCCAGGATGTGACTGGTTTTCCGGGCTGTGAGCGCACATTGCTGAGGCATGTCCAGCCTCTTGTTCAACAGAACACCCAAGGCCAAGGAGGCCTTTTTGTCAGTCCTCCTCTCAATTAGTTCATCCCCCAGCATGTATTGGTACCAAGGTGTTGTTCCGACCCGGCTGCAGCACCTTGCACTTGTCTTGTTAAACCTCATGAGATTCCCATGGGCCCACTTCTTGAGCATGTTCAGGTCCCTCTGGACAGCATCCCGTTCTTTATGTGGGTCAACTACACTATTCAGCTTGGTGTCACCTGCAAACTTGATGAGAGTGCACTCAGTCCTCCTATGTCATTAATGAAGATATTAGACTGTACTGGTCCAAATACAAACTCCTGAGACACACCATGTGTCACTGATGTCCAGTGGGACTCTGAGCCATTGACCACTCCCCTCTGGATGTGACCATCCAACCAATTCCTTGTCTACCTGTCAGTCCACCTGTTGAATCCATCTCTCTCTAATTTAGAAATGAATTCTGGTTCGCTGGACTTCCCCGAAGAAGAAATCTGAATTGGAACCAGGATCTGTATGGCCACTGGCAGCAGCCTCCATTGTGGGAACAGAGGGAAGGCCTGGATCTCTTCTCCGGGACGACTGCTTGCTCTTTGGAGCATCTGCTTTTGCTGTTTTCTTTTACTTCTGGCTACGATGTTCTTGTTTCTTTGTTGGTGTTCCAGAGAGGATCATTTAGTGGAAATTCAGAATGGCAGACATTTTACTTTGTGTCTGATAGAAGAGTGGCAGCTATGATCTGGCCATGCTGGCAGTTTTATTGTCAATTTTACCACTTTTACCTGTGTTCTCCTTGTTCTAAACCCTGGAGGAAAGGTCCTCCATTGTCCTTTTGGATCCACTCAATGTCAAAATTCCTGCAGATACCTTTACATTCTTTACATGTAACTTATATCTGTTTAAGTATTTTTTCTCAAGGTTTCATTACCTCACTCAGCCATTCTGCTTTTTTTAAAGCCACATGAGAGTTATTTTCCCTTGTTATGTGTTTCTTCCTTGAGCAGTATTGTTGCTTTTTGCTTAAGGGATGTTTAGAAGGACAATCTCACTCAGATACATTGTGTGTTTCAGACACCACAACCTTCTTCTACAGTTCCCCTTGTGTTCCTGCTCCCATGATAAAAAGATTTGTCCTGACAGAACACCAGGAAGCAGTTGTACTAGGGAGGCCATTTTTAGTTTGATAATGTGATGGAGTACAGATGACATAAGCAAAAAGCAGGGCACAGGAATTTGTTTCCTAAATCTGACTATGACTATCTAAATATGACTATTCTCTCACTCCTTGAGCAGACCACATGGTTTAGGTCTGTGCCCCATTTATCTAACGTGCAATCTGAGTATAAGGGTAAGGATTCATGTGTCTCATAAAGCTTGGAATGAAAGTGCAATATAGATTGCTCATTTTCCAAATGAAAAGCAAGTCCAAATCATGTGATCTTTCTAATAGAAAATATTATGTAATTAAAAACTCTTAAAATAAGGGTTATTTTTACTAAGAGATGAAAGTCACATCATGAATTGTAGGGAGTTACATGAAAAATTAGATGGAGTTCTTGTCCTGAAATATTGTAAAGTTAGTAAAATTTATTTCTTTAAAAATTTGCAATTATTTCAAATTGTGCCAAAAACTGTAAATGGATAATAATGTCTAGGTTTCCTTGGAAAGATGTTTGCTAGGGGCTGTCTCAGGCTGTCTTTTCTAGTCAAGTAGATTTCTTACTAAGAAAATGAATAGTTCATTGAAATTATTGGATTGGAGTCATCAGTTCTTTTTTTTTCTGGTAGTCCTTCAATCCCTCTCCTCACAGTGCCTGAAGCCATAACCAAGTTTTGTAAATCTACATATGTGGAGAGAAAAATGAATTATTGTGCTAAAGATCACTGGCTCCACAGAATACAGAAAAAATCAGACACACACATATTATGAGATGAATATGCATAAGAAAGAAAAGATGATGGATTACTATAAATTAGTGTAGCTTAATTGAAGCCAATCAAACTGCTAATTTGATTTAGTCAAACTGTACTAATTTACACCACCAGCTGAGATTTTGGCCCTTACTGCTTTAATTTCATACTAATCTGTTTATAGCTTTCAAATATTTGGAGCCAGTTGATTGCTAAACTGTTTATTGGGTGTGGTTCCAGGATTACAACAGTAATTATTTTACTGAAGCCCTTTATTTTCAAAAATGCATGTTTCAGATTTACATAATAGGACTAGACAATGACTAAGGGGCAAATTATACCAAAATTATTGCATGCACTTAGGCATGTGTTATGCTTTTATGACTCAGAATGGAGCTTGTTTGTGTTCCACCTTTGGACAGAGGTCTCTTAGTGTGTGGGGGGAACCAACATTGTAGAGTACAGAATTACAAAAGAGTCTCAGCCTGTGGAATTCTCTGCCAAGACATGATGTTAGACGATAAAATATTATTTAAGTGTGAAGGTGGGGGACTTGGTTATGAAAGACCAAATGGTTTTCCACAGTTCTGTTCCCTCACTATGATGTTTATTCCATCCTGAGAACTGAGGCCTTCAGTGCTGATCCTGACTGCAAAACCCCTCTCCTTGTTACCTGATTTCAAGTGCTGGCACAGGAGCATCCTAAATGGTATTTTGGGTGGCATTTGCCTGGAATTACCTGCTCTGAGTGCCTTTCCCCATGCTAAAGGATCATATTGATAAGGATAGTGGCATGTGACAGTGACAGCCAGCAGTGTGCCCAGGCAGCCTAAAGGGCCAACGGCATCCTGGCCTGCATCAAGAATGGAGTGGCTAGTAG
>WEKX01004753.1:4967-37472 GCA_013390025.1 Pitta sordida
ATAGAACAAGAGGACAGTCTTAAACTGCGTCAGGGGAGATTTAGGCTGGACATTAGGCGGAACTTTTTCACAGAGAGGGTGATCTCTCAGTGGAATGGGCTGCCCAAGGAGGTGGTGGAGTCACCGTCCCTAGAGGTGTTTAAGAAAAGGTTGGATGAAGTTCTTGGTGGCATGACCTAGGTATTAGGGTAGTGTGTTATAGGTAGGATGGTGTGTTGGTAGCAGGATGGCAACAGGTTAGGTAACAGGTTTGGCTAGATTAGGTAATAGGTGATAGGTTGGACTTGATGGTCTCTATGGTCTTTTCCAACCTTACTGATTCTGTGATTCTGTGATTCTGTAACATGATAATCTTAATTGTTCAAATATTTACAAAAGGGTTATCAGAATGAGTGACAGAATCCAAACATTAAGCTCAGCTGATTTTCTGTTACCAGAAGTGTTGCCACTGTAAGTTTGATCTGATACAGGACGAGCTATACGTATATGGTACCAATTTATACACCCTTTTAAAATTTGATTTTAAAAAACACCCCAAAAACAAGATCAAAAGCTGATCTTTGTCCTACAATATGATTTTGTCAAACCACAGGAGAACAGGTTCTACTGAAACTGTATTTGCTTAGTGCAGGGCAGGGGGAATGTTTAGAAGAAAACTGACTATATATTTTCACACATATAACTCACATATTTGATAGTGTGCATGTTCAAACACAGCATTCCTTGAAAATGTATCATCAAATCTCCCATAAGGGTAGAGGCAGCAGAAGACATTGAGAAATTAAAAAATCATAAAGCAGGAGGTTTCCCAGCAGTTTGCCAGGCTGTGTGTACGGAGATGACCCAGCAGAGCAGGCTGGTAGTTCTTAAGATTATCACCATCCAACCCATATCCAGGAAAGGGCACTGCAGAAGGGTGGGGGGAGACACAACACTTCCCTTAGAATAATCCGGAAACAACTGGTGCCCCCGATAGCACCAGAGGAGGGCGAGTTGGAAATTCTTCTTTTGGTTTTTTTTTCCGTGATAGAAACCAGCACAGCTCTTAAGGTCTTAAATATACACAAATTTAATGACCACACCGTGAAGTTCTGTCGTCGTGAAGATCACCCCAACCAGTAGGTTCTGATGCAGATCTTACCCCAAGGAACTCCCCTGGAGGACAGGATGAGTCTTGGAAAAAGCTTCCCATAGCAACAGGAAATGTTCTCCAGGAAACAACACCCAACACTTCAGTTTCATTCTGGAAGTTTTCACATGCAACACACAGCATCACGTCTGAAAGTCTTGGAAAGCAGAGAAACTCTGGCTCAGTGTGGCTTCTAAGCTTGAGCTCACTGCCCACGTGGAAGGATGCAGAGGAGGGTTTGCTGTGTCCCAAATTCTCACCACCTTTATCTTGGAAAGTAACATGGCTGAGGAGCATTTGCCTTTCTCCCATGGGAAAAGGAGAGGCTCTGCCTAACTGCTGGAATACACCTGGAGCAGGAGAGGAGCTGCCAAATCTCATTCCCTACAGGGAGAACCCCATCAGCCCCATTCACATCCTGACACTTGAACATGTTCAGCTGTGTCCCTTGCTCCCTGGGAGAAGATCCCAACCCCTACTTAGCTCCCTCCTCCTGTCAGGGAGTTGGAGAGAGAAAGAAGGTGCCTCCTGAGCCTCCTTTTCTCCAGGCTGAGCCCCCTCAGCTCCCTCGGCTGCTCTTGGTGCTCCAGACCCATCCCCAGCTCTGTTCCCTTCTCTGGACATGCCCCAGCCCCTCAAGGTCTCTCTCGTTATGCAAGGCCCAAAACTGGACACAGCCCTGGAGGGGCCTCTCCAGTGCCAGCACAGGGGCACAGTCACTGCCCTGGTGCTGCTGGCACAACAATGTGTGCCAGGATTCCCACAGCTTGGTGAAGACTTATTTTCATGGTTCGTTTTCCCTCCTTGGGTTCTCATAACAAGAACTATTCAGTAACCTGGCTGCTTTCCCAAGGAGAGTGCCACAGTTCCCAGCCAGGACCAGAGAAACAGTGACTCCTCATCAGGCAAGTTGGGCTTTGTCAGAAATGGAGATGGCAAGAACTCAGGTTCCTTTTTCTCCCAGCCTCTTTCATGATGTTTTGCACTCCTCCTTCTCCCTTTTTTCCCCCCAATCTTCCAGCCCTGGGACCGCCCCAACACCCTTTTTAACTGTACAAGTTTTAATTAGCTGGGAGGTGAGTAGTGAATCTGGTGCCATGGTATGAAGCACCACACCAGAACTCCTGGAGCATTGACAACCACTTTCACCAGTGCCAAAACCATTCAAGAGTGAATCGGTTTCATTACCACCCAACATTGCTCCAGATTTCTGTCATGAAGGATGAAATTTAAACTGTTGTGCAGGCCTTGTATTTCAGATTTGTTTTGTGTTTGTGGAAGCCAAGGAGGGTGGCAGCTTTGTGTCTTTATCCTGAAATAGATCTATTTTTTCATGTCAGAAAACGTGACTCACCAGGCACGCCAGCGAGAGCACCAGGAAAGACATGACTGTATCCCCTCAGGCCTCTCCATCCCTCATGGAGATTCAAATTCTGGGAGCGTGACTTAAAACCCAAACTGTGTGAAGTGCACTAAATGGAGAGTGCTGGGAGCAAGTCATGAGGGGCCTGTGTGGGTCAGTGTTCCCCTTCACACTCCATAAGAACTCTTTCTTCTCATTGTTGATAAAAAACCAAGTTTGAAAGCCCCTCATCCCACAGCCACACTGTCAGGATTCATCTGAGTGTCTCAAAGGGACACAGGTGTCACACAGAGGTGCTGACGTCTTCAAACCTTATGTCACTGACACTATTTTGCTTAACTTGCACGTCCCCTTCACTTGCAGAGACAAGGTGTGATGGAATCATGAGTCTTGTTTATGTGTCCAGGGTTAGGACCAGCCTAGGACTTATCCAGGGCTGCATTTCATCCAACACTGAGTGAGGAATTTAATTCCCACTTGTTTTCTTACTGACTCTAAGCTGGCCAAGACAGGCTTCACCTGCACCCCACAGAGCTCCCAGCCTGGGAATACACTGAAAGGTGCTTTTGCAACTTTTCCACAGAAAACTAATGTCTAAATTACTACCTTTAATAATAATTAATATTTTCTGCTATCATTTTACCTGTTATATCTGGACTTTGAATTTGGTTCCTACCTGCTGTAAATTCTCTCCCCACTTCCTGGCAGCACAGAGCTCTTCCAGAGTGGTGAAAAGCAACAGTGATAAATCAGGGTGGCTCTGAGTCAGCTCCAGGTGGGACCTCAGCATGAAGGACAACCTTCCTCACCTCTGAAGGCTCTGACTGAACATCGCTGCTTAACCACAAACCAGGATAAAACTAAAGCAAAGCTGGTATGGGGGTGTGGGAGGAAGAGGAGGGTGGGAGGAAGAACTCCTGTGTTTGCCTTCCAAACCCTCCAGGTGAGAGGCTGAGAAGCAGGTCCAGCCCCACACGCCCAGCACCAGGACACAGCAGTTTGGGTACAGTGTGAGGCAGGAGCACAGAGATATTTTTGGTGTCTGTAACACATCCAGAAATATCCAGCAGAGCCTCTGACTGGTCCATGCTCATCTGTACATCATGGGGTCAGCTTTGTGTTTGAAAGTAGTGATGGATTTCCCCTCTCTTGGTGTGCAGGGAAAAGCATTGTGAGATGGATCTGTCACAGACTGGTTTGAGTGGGAAGGGATCTCAAAGCTCATCTTATTCCATACCCCTGCCATGGGCAGGGTCACCTTCCACTACATCAGGTTGCTCCAAACCCTGTACAACCTCACCTTGAACAATTCCAGGGATGAGGAGTCCACAATGCTCTGAGCAACCTGTACCAGGGCTTCACCACCCTCAGGGTAAAGAATTTCTTCCTAATAACTAATCTTAATAGGCTCTCCAATCACTTCTGGTTATTGCAGCATGGCACTGTCTTCCTCATGCCAGTCCTTGTCTCCCCTGTGCCAGCACCCCCAGAACCAGCCCTGGGTGAACCTTTCCCCTCAGAGTGAGGCCAGGAAGCTGAGCCCTCCTCCCCACCTGGCTGATGGAGAAAGGGGTGGGAAGCACCAGTGTTGGCCAGGAGAAACCCTTTTGGTTTGACATCTCAGGGGTTTTATGTGTTGTCCTTCCAAGCAAGAATAATCCTCCAGCTGGGATTAGTAGGATGGAGATTGCCGAGTTTTTTCCCTCTTCTGCTTCCCTGAAAATACACAGAATCTGCTTTGTGCTTTGGAATGTTCCTCACAAATCTTTACTAGAAGTGAAACATCCAGACAAGTGGAAAGGTCACTGAGGACAAGCAAGGGTGGGAGAGGGACAGGAGGCTGAGCTCAGAAAAGCAGCCATGGGAGCAGGAACACACCTCTTCCAAAGATTTTCAGTGTACTTCTTAGCCCCAGGGGGATTTGCAAATCTCAGCCTCAGTGGGTGGAATTTTTCCTCCACGGAGAGATGAGAAGCAAACCCCAGCTGTCCACAACCATTACAGATCGGGAATATTTAAGGGGCACAGACATTCTCTTTTCAGCCTCTGCTAGGTGCTTGTAAAATGAATTATTTCAGAGCCCACAGAGGAAGATTAACCTCAGATCTCTCCCTTTCTGCTGCTGCAGTGGTCAGCAGGGAGCAGTCTCGGGGACCTGGCAATGCTGCCATTCCAGAGCCAGTGGGTGTGAGGCACCAGGGGATGGCCCAGAGCATCCTCTGCACAAGGGCTGCAGGGCTGGGGCACTGACACTCCCCGGGCAGCTAAATCCAGGGCTTATGAGGAACAAACCCATCCGAGTGTGATGAACAACTCTGCTACAGGAAAGAGAGGATTTGATGTAAATCATGCTGTGTGAACATATCTCATGGGTGATTTATTCAGGCTTCAGCTGCTGTGACACTCTGGCTGCTGGTACCTGACTCCCCATTGCCAAGTCACAGAATCACAGAATTAACAAGGTTGGAAAAGACCTTTGAGATCATCATGTCCAACCTATTCCCTATCACCATCCCATCACCTAAACCATGTCACTCAGTGCCTCATGGAGCCGACTCTCAAACACCTCCAGGGACAGTGATTCCACCCCCTCCCTGGGCAGACCCTTCCAATGACAGATCACTCTTTCAGTGAAAAAGTTTTTCCTGATATCCAGCCTAAACCTCCCCTGACAGAGCTTGAGACTGTGTCCCCTTGTTCTGTCTCCAGTAACCTGAGAGAAAAGACTGACCCCCACCTGACTACAACCCCCTTTCAGGTAGTCACAGGCCTTTCATGAAGGACAGATGGAGGCTGAAAGGTTTTTGCTTTGCTAGACATAATGTTATTAAAGATTTATCAACAGCACCACGGGAGAAAGCTTTCCCTTGTGACCACACTGAATAGTGGCTTGTGCTCCAAAATAGGAAGGGCAGCTCAGGATTCACCCCAAATGCTCTTTTGTGCCAACGCAGTGGCACTGAATTAACCAGAGCAGGGATGCTGCCTGTCTGTCTCATCTCCTGCCTCTGCTTTCTTTGCATTTGGCATTAATAATATCCCTGGGAAGTGGGTGAGTTGAAGATAGAAAGAAAATTACCTCCTCCACCAAATCCTAGTTTTGTAGCTTCATCAAGCTGTTTCTAAAATCACATCCAAACCTTGGTGATGCCCATGAAGCTCTGCATCAGTCCCTTCTCCTGGCACCAGGCCACTCCTGCAGTGGCAGAGGGTCAGGGCACACCCCTCAGGAACACAGGGTCACAAACCAGTGGGGAAGGAGGGGAGAGACACTGGTTGCCACTCACCAGGGGGAGACAGTCCCAGGAAAGGCACAGGAGGATCTCTCCTCCTATCAAGTCATCTCAGCTAGAGATCCTCCACTGACACCAACCACCCAACAACGAGGCTCCGGGGCCACTCCTGCCCTAGAGAGTGTTGCAGTCAGGGATGTAATCCTGGCTCTGGGTCAGTGACTCCCCCTGAGGCTTCAGGTTGTGTCAGAGGAGGTTTAAGTTCGATATTAGGAAAGGTTTCTTCACAGAAAGGGTTGTCAAACCCTGGAAGAGCTGCTCAAGGCAGTCAAGTCACTATCCCTGGAATTGCCCACAGGACTTGTGGATGTAGCCCTTGAGGACACAGTCTGGTGGTGCTGGGCTGATGTAGGACTTAATGTTAGAGGTCTTTCCCAACTCAACAGTTCTAGGATCCAACGACTCTCCTGCTACAGGAACAAGTTCCTTTAGTGGGATGCTCAACATGGCTGGTAGAGGCACCTGGGCCAGCAGATCCCCTTCAAAGTTTAGCCAAAAGAACAGGCCAGTAACAAATCTATCTGCATCTTCTTACTTGCAGTTCCTTTTCATGTGGTCAAAGTAGCCCTTGAATCAATCATGTGTCAAAGCCCCTTTACACCAAGCCTGGGTGGCCTCCACACAGGCCGTGACTCAGGGGATTCTCAAAATGACAAAAAGTCAAGGGTTAAACCAAAGATACTCCATCTTTGCATGATGAGTCCTGTTTAACTCCAGATAACTAAACATGTTAAAAATGGAAATGCTGCAGAGAATTTTAAAAGTGAAGCGAAACATTAAAAGTCTTGCCACAAATACCCAGAAGAATTGAACCCTGAGAGCCCAGGAAGGGCCAATCAGCCAAGGCACCCAAGGGAGGGTGACAACCAAGGGGTCTCTCCAGAAGAAAGCACAACACGTTAACCACAAGAAAACTAGCAGCATTCTTTCATCAGAAAAGATTTTATTTCAGTTTAATTGCCAGCTTCACCCCATTAAAAAAAGAAACCCATTAATTTCTACAAGATTCAAGAAGACGTATTTTTTTAGAAATTATTACAAGGCACATGACCTGTGAAGTGCAGTAAAATGCTTCTGGGCAGCAACTTTGGCAGCACAGCTGAGGCATGGCACAGCATGGCATAACATGGCATAACATAACATGGCATAACATGGAATAACATGGAATAGTATCTGTGCACATGGAACAGCAAGGAAAAGCATCCACAATGGCACATTTTGACCAAATATATTTTCAATTTACTACAAGAAAAATAATGACAAATGAAAGAAACAAAAGGAGTAACTTTGCCTCAGCAGCTCTGTGAACTCCAGCCAGCAGCAATAAAGCAGCTCAGTGCATCCCAAAATGAATCATCACTTCATTCCCACTCGGGTTGCAGGCACATCATCCTTCACCAAGTCCTTTAAATAGCAGTCTGGCTTTAAATGGAATTGTGCAAACTCATTGTAGGATCTGTCACTTCCCAGCTCTCTGCACAGACTGTGCTCACTCTGCCTTAACCATTTCCATGGCTCAGGCCAGCACCTGCCCCTCAGCCTGGGGGTTATCTCTTGTTCTGGGACTGAGGCAGCCCCCACACTCTCACCAGGGCAATCAGAGGCAGTGCAGCTTTACTGTAAATCAGAATGCCCATTCATAAGATAAAAAAACAGGGAAAGAAGCTTTTTTGTGAGGTATCAGGAGGCCTTGGGAGTGAAGAACCTGGAGCTCATTTCCCCTTCCCTCCCCATGGGATTTGTGCACAAATCACCCAGCAGCAGAGCAGGGCAGTCCCCGGTGGGAAGAACGATCTGAGCTGCAGGAGCTCGATGACCTGCACAGCCCACCCTCATCTCCTCCCCAAAGGCCAAACCCAGCCCCCCAGGCTCATCCCTCCCCAGCAGCCCTCCGGATCCTCAGCCTGGAAGGGATGAGCAGAATGTTTGACTTCTTCGGGGGGTTGCACAAGGTGAGGGAGAACGTTGGAAACACGGCTGCTTTTCCTCGGCTCCTGCCGGAGTTGTCTCCCCCTGCGTGAGAACTACAGCGCTCACAAGGACAACCCCCACCGACAGCCCAGCCAGGACAACCCCCTGCACACACAGTGAAGCACGTTTACAAACACACCACAGCTTCAGCAGCAGCAAAGGCCAAGCTATCCTTGATTTGGCAGTGAATCTGGAATTCTGCATCCAGGCACCCTCGTCCAAGACCCCGTTTGATTTATTCCCAGAAGGATCGTGACTCCCAGCCAGGTACACGTGGGTTTCCTCCACGAGCTGAATATGGAACCATTGCTGTCTGCAGGTGCTGCAGCGATGTACTTGCAGAGAATCAAGCACCCAAAAGAAAAATCTTCCAAGAATGTTTCCCAACCCATGCATATGTCAGTTTTACAGCAGCCTCACGTTCACTTTTCAAATTAGTAACTGGCAGTAATAAAAGCACAGATTGTTTTCTATTCTTTGTTGTCAGGTCCTTTAACACTTGATGAACCAAGACTCCTTTTTCCTCTCTCCTCTCAGGTCTAACCCTTGGCACAGCTCAGCCTGGATCACTGTTTTCCCTGAGAGGCATTCTCATCTCAAGCACCCTCAGAGGGGAAGAAACACAGACACAGCCTTTAGTGAACTTCCCTATACCTTATTGGGAAGAAACTCCTCCCTGGGAGGGTGGGGAGGCCCTGGCACAGGTTGCCCAAAGAAGCTGTGGCTGCCCCATCCCTGGAAGTGTTCAAGGCCAGGTTGGACGGAGCTTGGAGCAACCTGGGACAGTGGCAGGTGGACCAAGCAGGGTTGGAACTTCATGGTCTTCAAGGTCCCTCCCAAACAAAACCATTCTATTACTCAGTGAGTCCATATGGTTTTCATGGCAGCAAAGCTACCAAGAGGGCCATGTCCTGCTGCACAGGGTTTGACTGATCTGAGGGGGGTCCTGGCCATACCAGGCATTGTCCAACCACTCAGTACAGCAGATTCTCACCTTCAGATTCAGTAAGGCACTGACAGCTCCTGCAGGTCTCAAGAACAGCTCACAATAATTTGCAAGCTGTTATTACAAAGGTAATATGGTGGATAAGCTGAAGAGAAAGAACATGCCTGGCAGCCATAAGGCCTCAGCTTCTCCTTCAGAATGAGGTGTGACTGCAGTGATTATTCTGAAGAATGTTTTTCGTGTGTAAAACAGAACACTGTTCCTCTAATAAGGTTTCAAAGTTGGCATCAAGGCAAAGACTTAAAACCCCTTTATCTTTTCTAGTCCCTTAAGGGGCTGCTGGAAGAGGAAAGCAGCACCAGGGAAAGGGACATCTTATTTCAAACATTATAAATTAGAGCTGCTTTGTTAAGAGAAAAAACCCACCTGTTGCCACCTTAAACTCAAGGCAAAACAGAGCAAAGAGACTATAATTAAAGGCCTCCCCAAGGCAGCAGAGCCTGGTGGTTACTCAGGTCTGTAAGAAACACGCTGTTTTCTCCCTAATGAGAGTCCCCAGTGAGATCAGATCAAGAGACAAGAGCTGCCAGGGGAAGGCAGGGCAGCCCAATAACCTGCTCTGCTGGGTGTTATTTTGTTCCATGGCATTTGCCTCATTCCAGGTTTGCAGCCATCAGGCTCCTCCATGGTTATGGCATCCCTTGGCCCAGGGCTGATACTGGGGCACGTCTGGAGCTGTGAGGGACACGCTGGCTCCACTGCCGATGGAGTGGCTGCAGCCACAGCAGCGGAGCCACAGCAGTGGAGCCATCACAGCCAGCAAGGGAGGAGCCAGCACCCAGAGCCACCCAAAGGCCCAACCCCACAGCCTGTGCTGGCCCTGCAGCCCTGAGGTCTGTTCCAGGACCAGCTGCACTCCCAGCAGGGATGGCCACAAAGATGCAATGTCTGTTCCTGAGACCTGGCCCGTGGCTCCCCTGGGCTGGGGCTCACTCAGGCCCCAGCCAGGTTTCAACATTCCATTATAAGAGTGAAATCAGGGTCTTCCAAGACCTTTTCATCTCTCAAGGCATTTCTCACTAACACTGTTTGGGTCTTTAATTAAAGATTTAGCCCTGTACCCAACTCCTCCTCTGGACTGTAAATTTGCTCCCCTATCAGGAGAGTGCTGTACTGGAAGGAAATACACGAAGATTTGCTTTGGGGGAGACCACAGATCACCTTCTACTATCCCAGGTTGCTCCAAGCCCCACACAAACTGGCCTAAAACACTTCCAGGGATGGGGCAGCCACAGCTTCTCTGGGCACCCTGTGCCAGGGCCTCACCTCCCTCACAGGAAATAGTTTCTTCCCAGTATCCATCTAACCCTACCCTGTGTCTGTTTAAAGCCCATTGTCCTGTCACTATCTGTCCATATAAAAAGTCCCTGATGATGACACTTCAATAGCATGAATAAGGTTTAAAGCTGGAAAACAATTTTCAGTCTGTTTTGAGAAAATCACTCCAAATGATTGAAAGTTTCCCATGGGACCCTCCAGTGCCTGGTAACTTGTGCTGTAGCTGCAGTGTTTACTCAGACATTCGATTTGTTCTGTAAGTTTCCTAACTGCACTCAGTGAATGAAGTGCCACAAAGAGTCTTTCTCAACAGGTCCAGGGCCACAGTGTCCCCAAGCTCATGATCCTCTTGAGCAGTATCTGAATAACTCTTCACAGCCCTTGGCACTGAGCTGGGCAGGAGCGAACTGAAACACCTTGAGCTGCTTCACTGCAGCCCAACTCCCTGCCTCTCCCTCAGGGATTTCAGTCTTGCAATGGTTTCTGCAAGTTGCTCAGGTGTCAGCCCACAGAAGAAAAACAAACCATGACATGACATTATGAACAACCTTAGGCTCTTCAAGTATTTTTGACCATTAGAAGTCCCCATGTCATGGCACTTGAGGATTAGTTCCATCTCCTACACCAAACGGCTGCAAAGCACTTCAGTGGGAAAAGGGAAATCTGAAACATCTTCTTGGTAGTCTGAAGTGCTTCAGGTGAGACATTCCAGACCCTGGGACCCTCCACTCTGCAGCAGCTCCAGGCATTCAGAGCAGGGCCAGCAGCTGAGCATGGGCAGGAACTGAGTGTGGCTGGGACGAGGCACCAACAGGGATCAGAAGACACAGTGAGTACAAGGCAGACATAAAGGGAACTGGCACCCATTAACTCTTCACACCTGAGCTCAGGCAGTGGACAAAACAGACAGTTCTGAAGTGGAGATCCATTTCTTAGTAAGGCTTGGAGTGCATGTGTTTGTTCAGAGTGCTTTTCTTAAATTAATGATCACCAAGACAGGCCAGCATCCTTCCAACACTTGTGATCCTTCATTCCAGTATAAAACACATATGCAAACATGGCTGCAGAGCCATGCTGACTTAGGAGATTGCTTTAAAGCTTCTATTAAAAATAATTTTTTTCATCCAAACGATAAATACTTTAAAATAAGCATTTACAAAAATAAACAGTCCATTCCCAGCAGGAAGGACATTAATGGCTGAAATTCTGAATACATCTGGAGGCAAGGCAATAATTGACAAAGCTGGTTAATAAAATCTTTGGTATGAGTACAGGACATTAATATTTATGCACCATTGGCTTCCCTTGGCTGGTCACTGTACAGACAAGTGAAGAGGCAGCTTTTCCTCAATCCCTTGATATGTCTTCCAGATACACCATACAGATATTTCTAACATGTCTTCCTATGATAATGGGAGAAAAGCCCAAGATTCTCCTGGCTCTTCCTATGACTTTTGTATCTAAAACAGAATAAAGATGGGAGGAAAAAGAAAAAGGGAACACAGTTAAGCTTCATTCTAGCTGGGAAGGAACACCTGCAAAAAAGAAAAATCAACTGAAAATAACTCTAGAGGAAAGCCCATTTCTTTCAGTGGTGTAGAAATCAACCTGTTGGGATTCACTGCTGCAAGTTCAGACAGCAAGAGGAGATGGGTGAGTTAAGGAAGGGGCAGCTTTAGAACTGAGCATGGCACTGGATGGTGCAAACCTGGACCACCACACCCAGGTCTGGTGCCCCTGTTACCCATCAGGGACTGAGATACTACAGGAAAGAGCCTCAAAAACTGGAAAAAAGAACATTGGAACAAAAGGTTTGTTGAAATGAGTTCATACTTTTAGCAAAAAACAAAGTCATAGAACGGACTTGAGGCACAAGGAGCTCCACAGGGGGAAAATATGCAACACCATCTGGCACAGAAACAAGGGGCAAGGGGCTCTGCAGTCTGGGAGAGAAAGGCTGCACAAAAATGTCAGACTGGACCTGCAACCAGTTCAACATTTCTAATGCTATGGACAGCTAAGTGGGGTCAAGGGAAGTGATACATTCTCTGGATTTTTTTGCTATCAACCCATGAATGGTTTTCCAAAAATGGTTCTGTTAAATGGGGGTGACTGAAGCTGATGAAGGGAAGTAACGGCAGCTAAGGAAACACTTGGGTTAGACTTGAAGGTCTTAAACTCTGACACCATGGACAGTCCAGATTAGAGATTCTGATTTGGGAATGAAACAGAGCCCAGACTCTCACATCACCTGCAAAGTCCATGGACAGGTGCTGCCATAACCTGCAACTCCATGAAAAAACCAGCAAAGAACATTGTCCAACTGTAACTGCTGTGTCCAGGGCACGAGGAGCAGAAGGCACTAACCCCAAAGAGACTTTGGATCCTGCGCCCCATCTACCACTGCACTCTAGAGAAAGTGACAGCTGTGGCTCAGCTCCCCTCAGCCCCCTGAGCTCTCCCACTGCTCAGCCAAAGCTGATCCACGTGGACACATCTCTGCACTTTCTCCTTGGAGCTGCCAGGCTCCTCATGCAATGCCAGGCAGGTGGAAGGTGGGACTGTGAAGAGGAACAGGACCTTTGCTTCAGTGGCTGCTGTGGAGCAGGTGACTGCCAGGTGACAGCAGCAGGGGCAATGGCTGGAGCAGCTTGGGCCCAGCATCCTCCAGCCCTGGCACTGGCCAAGCTTCCACCACCTCCCAAGGGATGTGGCAACCAGAGGGTTTGGGTCTGCTGGCTATCATGACCCACTGCTATAGCAACAGGAGCTCATGTGACCACTGTCTTTAAAAAGAGCCCCTGTTTGTGGCATCCTCAGTAGGAAAACTATCCATTATTTATCCTTCAGCCTGTCTGCAGCACAGTTTGTATCCTGCGCTCATTAATGAATGATGACCTGCCCTGTCAGAGCAGGAGCTGTGCTGCTCTCTGGCCCCTGCCCAGGGAAGGTAGGCAAAAGAAAAACCCCCAGAGCAGCTCACCTGAGTTACAGCAGTACCAGAACAGGGCAAGTCCTGCAGCGACGCTGAAACAGGCAAGGAAAAACACGGGGCCTGCAGCAAACGGGAAGGGAGAAATGTATTAAGGGCAGTAGAAGTTTAGCTCAGTTCATAAATCAATTGCTATTGATATGCATAATTAAGCAAATTCAAATGAAGCCTAACACATTCACAATTCTGTATCTAATGTATTATCAAGCACATTTACTAGACTGCAATTAATTTTTACTGCACTTGCTTTGCCACCATTCCCTGTTGGCCTCTTCCCATCCAGCTGGAGCCTGTGGAATTTAAGGGAAAGCTTCCTTGGATGATTCCTCACTCTAAAACTTTGTGCAACCCCCTCTCTGAGCCCTACAACCAGCCCCAGCAGGCTGCTGGGCCCTCACCACACAGCGAGACATTTCCACCCACAGCCCCTGCCTGAGGGTGAGAGGGACATGTTGAGGTGTTTTTTATTCCCCACAGATGTTCCACAAACTCCACTTTCATGAATAGAGCAGATATTCTTGTTCCTGTTCACAATTCTCCTGGGGGCTAAGATGAACAGCCACATGTGCCCCTAAACCAAATCTCCCCCTGGACACTGCCTGCCTGGAATGATACACAGTTTAATGCTGATAGTCAGTACTGACGTGCAATAAAACCTGTCTAATTCATCCTTAGCCACTGATAAAACCTCATAAACATCTGCTTCTTTATTATCTAAAATTCTATTTGTATTTACTGCTTCACTAGGAATAAAACTACAATTAAACTGCACCTGTCAACTTAAGGACAAGTGTCCCACAGAACTAACAAACTCCTGGAGCTGCCCCCATGGACAAGGACACCGGAGGGAGAGCCAAGGAGGAAGGATTTGGCTGCTCCTTGGGATATGACCTTCCAGTGAGGGTGGCTGTGGGCTGGACAACCTCCAGGGTGAAGCCAGCTCAGACAAAAGTAAAAAATAAAATATCAGTTCATTTTCTTATTTCTGAGCACTTCCTCTGCTCCTCCTGAACTGTTGTGCTGCAGACAATGTGACAAATCTGAACAGCAATTTGGTTCAATATTCAAAGAAACACCACCACAGGCAAAAGTAAACATTGAATTAAACTGTGTTTCAGCCCCTTGCTTCAGTGTTCCTCCAGGAAAATGGCAAAAAGGTGTTTTGAATCTCTCATAATTGTATCCAAATCTCTACATAAAACATTAATTAAAATTAAATGGCAGAATAGACCATTATAAATTAGGAAAATTCTTCATCTTTCTTTCAGCTCTTCTTTTTCAAGTATCCTAGAGTGAAAAAAATCTTTGCCATCTGGCACTGAACACAGGAAGGTGAAAACAATGAACATGTTTTCCTAAGGAAAATACATTTAAGTTCATCCATCGTTTCTGTCTTTGCTTTCAAATGATTTGTACTTAAATTGAGAGCTTAAAAAATGAAAAAAACTTAAGTCAGATAAAAAAATAGTGATGGCCCTATGCAAAGTGACAGCAGCAGCTGAACAGACCTTACTGTGCAAGCCCTGAAGAAACCACAGGAAATGTTTTGCTGTAACAGTGTAAGGAAAAATACCATTGTAAATATTGATTAAACTCTACAGCTCCTTCCATTTCCTGGCACTGGCTTCCTCAGCAGCAGCTCAGTACATTTTCCTCCATTAATTCCACTTAACTTGTGACAGTAAAGGCATCATAAACCCAACAAGTTGTTACATGAAATGCAAATTACATCATAAAAGTAAACTGCATCACAATCTGTAAAGCCATTCCATCCGGTGACATTGTACAGTTTATTTACCCCTGTCATTTAGCAAATATTGCTCCTGGTCAGAGTCTATCCCTGTGGGATCTGGGGTTTCTAGAAATAAAAGCAACACAAGTTAGTACTCAGCTCAAGCAAACAAACAAACACAATCAGCATGCAAAATGGTGCAAACCCAACATATTTCAGAAAAATATCCAATATTGACATAAAGTATTAACCCCTTGAAAGGTAAATCATCACTAAAGCTGGGGCTATGTTGATCAAAAGATACAGGCACAGAGTCACCTGAAAGCAGCCCCACTTCTGACCACAGAAATGTCACATTGCACTGGCTCCCCAAGGGAGAAACCAGGAATCAATCCTTCCACAATGCCAGCAATCTTCATGGTAATAAATACAAACGATTTGCTAAGAGACTAACTAATCCCAAAACACCTCTATAATTTAATGTGTCATTCTTTGTTCTTGAGCAAATCTCTGGGCATGGATGTACTTAACAGATAAAGCTCTTGGAAAAGGTTCCTTGGTGCAGATGATTTCCCTCAGTTCAGGTCTCACTCAACAGACATGCCCAGATCCTTTGAAAGGCTGTAGGTTCTGTGTGCTAAGATTTGGCACAAATAATTTTTCCCTCTATCTATCTGCACACTGTAGTAGAAAAGAAGGTTNTGTCAACTTAAGGACAAGTGTCCCACAGAACTAACAAACTCCTGGAGCTGCCCCCATGGACAAGGACACTGGAGGGAGAGCCAAGGAGGAAGGATTTGGCTGCTCCTTGGGATATGACCTTCCAGTGAGGGTGGCTGTGGGCTGGACAACCTCCAGGGTGAAGCCAGCTCAGACAAAAGTAAAAAATAAAATATCAGTTCATTTTCTTATTTCTGAGCACTTCCTCTGCTCCTCCTGAACTGTTGTGCTGCAGACAATGTGACAAATCTGAACAGCAATTTGGTTCAATATTCAAAGAAACACCACCACAGGCAAAAGTAAACATTGAATTAAACTGTGTTTCAGCCCCTTGCTTCAGTGTTCCTCCAGGAAAATGGCAAAAAGGTGTTTTGAATCTCTCATAATTGTATCCAAATCTCTACATAAAACATTAATTAAAATTAAATGGCAGAATAGACCATTATAAATAAGGAAAATTCTTCATCTTTCTTTCAGCTCTTCTTTTTCAAGTATCCTAGAGTGAAAAAAATCTTTGCCATCTGGCACTGAACACAGGAAGGTGAAAACAATGAACATGTTTTCCTAAGGAAAATACATTTAAGTTCATCCATCGTTTCTGTCTTTGCTTTCAAATGATTTGTACTTAAATTGAGAGCCTTAAAAAATGAAAAAAACTTAGTCAGATTAAAAAAATAGTGATGGCCCTATGCAAAGTGACAGCAGCAGCTGAACAGACCTTACTGTGCAAGCCCTGAAGAAACCACAGGAAATGTTTTGCTGTAACAGTGTAAGGAAAAATACCATTGTAAATATTGATTAAACTCTACAGCTCCTTCCATTTCCTGGCACTGGCTTCCTCAGCAGCAGCTCAGTACATTTTCCTCCATTAATTCCACTTAACTTGTGACAGTAAAGGCATCATAAACCCAACAAGTTGTTACATGAAATGCAAATTACATCATAAAAGTAAACTGCATCACAATCTGTAAAGCCATTCCATCCGGTGACATTGTACAGTTTATTTACCCCTGTCATTTAGCAAATATTGCTCCTGGTCAGAGTCTATCCCTGTGGGATCTGGGGTTTCTAGAAATAAAAGCAACACAAGTTAGTACTCAGCTCAAGCAAACAAACAAACACAATCAGCATGCAAAATGGTGCAAACCCAACATATTTCAGAAAAATATCCAATATTGACATAAAGTATTAACCCCTTGAAAGGTAAATCATCACTAAAGCTGGGGCTATGTTGATCAAAAGATACAGGCACAGAGTCACCTGAAAGCAGCCCCACTTCTGACCACAGAAATGTCACATTGCACTGGCTCCCCAAGGGAGAAACCAGGAATCAATCCTTCCACAATGCCAGCAATCTTCATGGTAATAAATACAAACGATTTGCTAAGAGATTAACTAATCCCAAAACACCTCTATAATTTAATGTGTCATTCTTTGTTCTTGAGCAAATCTCTGGGCATGGATGTACTTAACAGATAAAGCTCTTGGAAAAGGTTCCTTGGTGCAGATGATTTCCCTCAGTTCAGGTCTCACTCAACAGACATGCCCAGATCCTTTGAAAGGCTGTAGGTTCTGTGTGCTAAGATTTGGCACAAATAATTTTTCCCTCTATCTATCTGCACACTGTAGTAGAAAAGAAGGTTGGCCTTAAGACAAAGTGTTCAGTAGTTTCCACTCTAGATAGAAAAGAGCCTTTTCGAGCTGCCTTTGCCACACAGACATGGATATCAAACTGTCTGCAGACAAGGTGTGCACAGCTGCCACCACCCAGGGCACAGGAGTGGCTGGCCTGAATACAACAACTTCTTCAGCCAAACCTCTTTGTGATCATAGACTCACAGAATCATAAAGGTTGGAAAAGACCTCCAAGACCACTAAATCCAACTGTGGAAAGGAAAGAAAAAAATGGAGAGCTGTGAATGTGTCTGCCAATAGGGAGGAATTTGAGATGCTGGTTTCAACTGATCTCCTCCTTCTCCATTACATCTGGAGGTTGGTGAGGTGCCTCAGAAAACTGCCCTGTACACCCAGGCAGCAACAGAACCTGCTGTCAGGTGAACATCCACCTCCCCTGCTGAAGATGTCCCTCCCTTTGGGGACTGGGCATGGCACTGGAGCAGCAAAGAAACATCAGCAGCACTTTGCTCTGAAGACTGTGACTGTGTCACTGGCAGCTGCACCCAACCTGCCTGTCTGAGGGGCTGACGTCCTCCCGGGAAATCCTCACACTGCACAGGAGGCACAGCCAAATCTCTGCACTTCCTATCTCAGGGTGTCACCGTCTGGGGTTCATCTGAGCCTCCATCCTTCCAGTCTGTGTCAGCACTGAGAGAAATAAACCCTTTTCCAAGTCCCCTGGAAGCTCCGAGGCTGCCCGAGCCGTGTGCCTCACCCCCCCTCTAGTGGGAATGCTCAGACATTACCAGACGTTTCACCGGCCATTCACTTCTCAGGCAAAGAGATCTGGTTCTAGCACAAATTTGAAAACGCCTTTAAAAATGAAAAATGAATATTTGAAATTGTTTCCTCCGTAGAAGACATTTGTCATATTTACAGCTGCATGTGATCTATTACACAACTCCCTCCTGGCCATGGTTTATCCCACGCCTCATCAATTATTCCTCCAGGCGTTTGTAAATGCTGCTTGTTTCAGCTCAATCTGCATTTGGAACAAAGTCCCCATGTCAGGGATTCTCTTCTTCCTTCACATTTACAAATTCTAGTGGCAATTCTGTAAATGCCCTGTGCTAAATTTGACGAATTTAACAAGTCCTGCTAAGAGTATCACAGAATGATGGGAAGGTTTGGAGTGGAAGGGACCTAAAACGACACCAGAACGAGAGGGCACGGNCCTGTGCCAGGCTGTTCAGGACCCCATCCACCTTGGCCTGGAACACTTCCAGGAGTAACACTCAAGTCACATAAAAACTGTGCATGTTGGAGTCTGGAGGACAGTGCCTTCAATATTAAAAATGTCCAAGTTCACTTAAATGAGAAGTTACATCTCATACTGGAAAAGGAGATTTGCCTGAAGAATAAAAGTGTTTGCAGTTTTAGTTTAAAAAGCTGCACACATTTCTTGACATTCAAACCAGAATGCAGACATTGGGTTTAATGATAGGACTCACAAGAAGCAACAAGCACATTAACCATTAACAGCTCCATCTCAGGTCACTAGTAGGAAACTGCAGAATCTCAGCACACAGTACTGTTTTATCTCAGTTATTTAAATTACTCTCATCCTTCTGTGGATAGTAACATGAGGGCGTGTTCCAAGAGAGAGAATTTAATGACTTCTGATGTTTTTGAAGTCCCTTCACATAATGCAGCAGCAATAAAACATTTTGGGAGCACCACGAGCAGCTGAATGTTTGACATGAAGCATTTCTAGCACAGGAACTTGCTCTGCACAGCCTGAACACGAGAAGCCTTAACCGTGCCTGGCTCATGAGGCCACCTGAGCACAGCCCTGACTGACCACGTAAATCAAGAGCAAAGACAAGCAAGTCTCTGCTCCAGCTGAAAGTGGGAACATCCCACAGACCTGATCCAAGTCTTCTGGTAAAAACACATTTTCAGAAAAGGCTTGTAGATGGTGCTACTGAACATTAACAATGCTTCACTTCTTAAACATCAAAACAGTCTTGACATTTTATTCTTAGTGACTACATTAAGACTTCTCAAACTGCTCCTAATTCATAAAGGCTCTTTGCTGACTTCTAGTCAGCCCAGCAGAAAAACCTGTTCTCTTGAGCTCTACCCAAGTAAAAACAATAGCTCCAGGACTCTCAAAGAGCCTGTTCCCCAAAGGGCATGACTTCTGCAAGGTATCACATCAAAGTGCTGCCTTAAACCTGCCACGGGGCTCAAACAGCTGGGACTGGTGCTCATCTGAGACTCTGAGTCAAGGATGAGCCCAGAATGTGGATAAGTCTGCAGCCTCCCTGTGCAGGTCTTCCATCAGGATGTGTTTGTGTTGGGTGGGTACAAATCCCCTCATTCAAAATGAAAGGTGAAACAAAAGTAATTACAATTTTACGTGACATTTTCACTGCAGAAATGAAAGAGATCACCTTACAGGTTTTTGGGGCAATGGTCTGAATCTCACTGGAGTTTGTCTCACGTCTGTAATTTCCCCTGGCACCTCACTGTGGAGTTTCTTACAAGTAGAAATCAACTGACTGGTGAAGCTTTGGTGCTGGTAGATCCTTTACAAGGGTTCTTTAAACTCCAATCCTTTTGCAACTTCCTTAACATAAATACGGGCATTTTCCCTCAAGCTCCTTAAGTCTCTTCAGTGTATGGGATTCATTTCAACAGTTTTCTTTTCTGAGTTTCTTAGGTTGGGAAATAAAAACCCAAAGACCCACACACAGCAGCCAGCATTATCTCACATTGGCCAGTCAGCCTGAAACTCTCCCTTCAGGAAATGAGCTCCTGTGCAGCACAGAATCCCATCTGTCCTTCTCAAGTACATACAAGTGTATTGGGGGCTGGTTTATGGACATCAGTCGGGCCTGTCAGCTGCACAAAACAAGTCCTAAGTGAGTCTAATATCACAGGCCATCAGTGTAAGTGCCTATGAATGTGCCCTTTGTGTTAAAGTGGACACAGTGAGGAGATTTATGGATTCATGGAAAGCCAAGCAGATGTTTGATCTTAACAAATAAACAAGCCAGTACGAAGCAATGGCTATGAAAGAGAAGCTGTAACTCACAGGAATTATACCACTGTCTGACATGTCATATTTAAATTGTTTTAAAGACTTATTTTGTATTTCAAAATCAAAGAGATTTGCCTCCCCTAACAAATAACAAGAAGTCAAATCCCCTTATGGCTTTTGGAAAACTCCAGTCAGAGGGAATTAAGGAATAGCCCAGTAATTATTTAAATAACCTGTTTATTCATATTATTTATAACCTGCTCAGGTTGTTTACATAACCTGAATCTCATCTGAAATGAGGTTTTGTAACGCACTGATGAGGAAATCCAGCAATCAACTTACAAATGAACTTACTCAAGATTTTCCTGCTTGGCAGGTCATTGAACAGCTGCTCAGCATTGATCTGCAGAGCCCTGTAAAACTCCTGACAGTGTCTGTCTCCTTTCTTTTGAAGGTGCTTCAACAGGTCTGAGAGTCTGGTGTGAAGTGATGCCTTTGGATTCCTGAACTGTAAGAGAAAAGCACTCATCAGCAGAGAGATTACAAAAGCTGCACATCAATTTTACATCACTCCGCAGCACACCAGAGAGCAAAGATATGGAGTTTATTTGATATTTGCTACAAGAATGGGCAAAGAAAGTATGTGGAACCTAAAAAGGACACACATGCACTGCACAGCTCTGAGCTCCACCTGGCCAGCACCACCTGTGGAGAGGATGTTGCCTCTGCCTCCCCTCCTGCTTTTTGCTGCCCTGGTCACTGAAAGCCGGTCCTGCATCCAAGCTAACACTGCACTTGATAATCTACAACTGGATTCTGATAGAAAATAACAGAATATTGATAGCTTTTCAATAGAAAATATCATCAACTCTATTTACAATCAAGTTTGATGTTTTTAAGTTTGCCCTTAGTTATCTAGCAATGATCCCCCAAAAGGCACTTTATATTGCTTATTCTAGTCCCAATACTGGAGTGTTTATCATCCTAGGATGACATATTTCATTGGGTTTCATTGTTTCCAGCACAATGAACTGCTCTGTACCCTTTTCAACAAGCACAAATTCCCATTATTTAGGTGACACAGGAAGCAGCTGTAGAGAAAAATACATTTTTTTCTGTAGTGCTAAATGTAGGAATATTAGGAGACCTTACAAAGTGAAGGAAAATTACATGGGAAATGTAAGACATGGGAAATGTCCACAGCCATTCTCAGCAAAGCACCCTTTGGAGCACACTGAATCAGGAACAATTCCTGCTCGAGGGGAACTGGAATGCCACAGACCTCACACAACACTCCTTATTCTGACAAAACTCCCACAAGGTCTACCAAATACAGCTGAGATTACAAGCTCCCTAAACACTCAGGAGAGTGAACATAAACTTCCCATGACCCATGCAAAAGCAGTTCACTCCTGTCTAAGTGCAGAACTCAGAAATCACCTTTCACAGATTCTTTATCTATTTAATTTGAAGCTCTTGAGGGAATGAGATGATCTTGTCTCACATGTGTCACACTGGTTATAGTAACTGAGTGGCCCAGTTGGTGATCTAGCTCTGCTCTACACCAAAAAACACTAATTGTCCTCAGGGAGTTTGATTATGGCAGAATTGGACCTGTTTTTCCTGACGTTAAAATACTGATTTGCCAAAACCTGCCTCGTGCAGACACAGATCCAGCAGAGGGGAAGTCCAAACTGTTACAAGCAGAATCAAAAAAGTTCTTAACAGACTTTAATTTGGTCTCAACACAACCTTAGAAGCTTTCTCCCTAAAAATAGCTCCCCATTTTTGAAAGCTTCATGCCAAGGAGGGTGGCATGAATCTATACCTTCCTCCATACCCAACTCCATCCACTTCCCACGGCTCCCACCATTACTGCTGGGACTAACTCTTCTCTACCAATACTTAAGAGTTACTAATTGTTTCCTAAAACTGATTAAGCCAATGTAGATAACTTTGTGGACAGAGCTGGATGCAGCACAGCTCACCTGATGTGCCTCATGTGAGGAGGAAGGCACGCAGGGCACGTGGCCACAGTGTGGCTGGGGGGTGGCAGGGACCATGGCATTAAACTGCTGCTCAAAAGAGTGTCCTGTCTCAGAACCACTTGGCACAGGCAATGTGGGAGCCCTGTGACTGCTCCTCTCACAGGAGAGCACAGATACGGCTGGTCAGCAAGCAGGAGGCGGCACAAGAGTCACGTCAGGAAAGGGCAGCTGGGTTGGAGACCCACAAAATCAATGCAACAGTCACAGATACAGCAAAACTCATCAGGTTACCTTTTCTGCTTCTTCATTGGTAAGAATTTGGGGGTAGACTCTGTTAAGCTGAAGAATAATCTTATCAACCACTTGCTCATTCAGTCGGCTAGTGCTTGTGAGGAAATACATGTCGTGCTGCAGCCGGTGACAATACGACTGATCTAGAGATAACAACACACAGAACAAACCACAGCACTTAATTAACAAACCATTTTAGAATTCTGTAAATTTCATTTTCTTGACAGTAATCAAATTGCTAAAATGAAATTACTACCATCACCTAATTTTAGAGAGCTTAACTATCTTTTAGTTAAAAGCGCCACATGTTTTCCAAGACCCATCCACTTGAAATGCCACACATCTGAAATCCTGGCTGGTCACTCCTGATGCCTCTCTTTCCAAAGAAAGAGGACTCTAAAATCACTTAGAAGTCAAGCACTGATGGACGTTTAATCAAATATAGCTCTAAAGTTAATAAACCACTGAAGACTAATTTTCCATAATTTATGAAATCAGATTGGGACATTTAGAACTCAGGTGTTTTGTAACAGGAGCCATCAAGGTTTTTAGGGAAGGCATTCACACAGGAGTGGGGAGAAGGGGCATTCAAAGAGCAGTACAGTTTACCAGGGAAGTACACTCAAATACACAAGCAAGTAAAACACATCTTTTTCTATTAACCCAAACCTCTGCAAATACACAAATCTAGATTTGCTGTAGGTTTAGGCATCATTTCCAATTTATCAGCAATGGATTTTGGAGGAGCAGAGGTTTCCCTATAGCTTGTTTGTAATCCCTAGATTAAGACACAGCCACAGACTGGTTCCACAGGTTACTGTGCCTTTATCAGATTTAGAAAGAGAACATCCCTGACTGTCTCTGAAGTATTAAAATGTCAGTACAACCCAGCAGCACAGAAAACAAACACAAAACATCCCCATGTTCCCACTACACACTCCATTTAAAGCAAAAGCACAGCTTTTATGGAATTCTGGCTACCAGAAAATACACAATCATCAGCCCTTTGTGCCCTGCAATTTAAAGAACAAAGGAATGAAATGAGCCAAAAAACTGCCGTGATGCACTGCACCCACACACGGCCCTTGCACTTCCGACAGTGTGATCGGTTTGGGTATTACCTTGTCCTTCTTCCGTATCTGTGGAGCACCAACAGCATTTACAGGAACGGGTCCAGGAAACCCTCCCAGTGCGTCCATCACACACCAGCAGCCGGGGCAGTGCCAGGGCCACTCCTGCTCAGACGAGAACACGCTGCTACTGCTGCGGCACAGAGAGCTGTGACCCCACGGGCACCACCGCATTTCATTTACATTCTTACTCTTTACAGAAATACCATTTCATTTCCATGTGTTTCTAATGCCTCATTTTCCACAGCTCTCTGCAGGGCAGCTGTAGTGCAGCGTCAGAAACGCTGCCCTGACACACCTGCTGTGCAAGAAGTTCCATGTTCTCTGATTCAGGGCTGAGATCAAACTCCTCTCCAAATCAATTTGAGGCTGTAAAGGTGTCTTTAGTCACGCAAATAGTGTTTGGGGAAGAAAGCTCCCTAAAGCTTCCTCCCTCTCTTCTGCCTCAACTACATGATCTGTAGACATTCTCCGTCACCAATAACTCTGCACCTTCTGTGCAGTTACACAAAACACTCATAAACCAGGGTCTTACTGCACCACAATTAAACTTCAAACAACACTATGACAAACAAAGAACCACAGCAAGGGCTAAAAGCACAGGAAGGATTTGCAGAATGAGTACACAAAGTGGGATAAAAGCAGGCTCCTAGTGCCATCTCCTCCCTGCTGCCGTGCACAGGCACCGTGCAGACACCCAAAAGCAGAAGTTACAGCAGGGAAGGTAAATGGGACACACTGAAGATTTCACTGAAGCCAAGAGCATTTTCTGAGCAGTCACCAGTGCTCTCTGTCCTCCTGGCAGTTTTCATTTACACACACTAATTAAACCACCACTGTTCATGATGGTTTATGAGTCTTAACAAGGGCTTTCTGCTGCCACCAGAAACCCATGCCCTGATGCACCAAATGACAGGGCAAAGGCCTCCCCAAGGTTTCAGGTGCAGTCAGGTTCTCTCACAATCTGAGCCAAAAGGCAGGAGCAGAGAATGAGACCATGCTCTTGGGCCTCCTGCTCAAGAGAGCCCACCAAGAACAGGCCCAAAGCCCAGCTTAGGCACCCACAACACCCTTCTGCCATCCTATGGGATGGTGTTTTTAAGAAGCTCCCATGAAGCTGCCACTTCCTCCCCATTCCTACAGACATTCCACCTGACTGCCCCTGCCCCTGCCCCCCCCTCCAAAGCATGCAAGGTCAGGATTTAGGATGAGGGGCAAGGTTTAACATTCCCTGAAGAGCAGTTATCAATAAAAGCAGAGCAGAACTCTCTCACTCTTCCAATATCTCACCACTCTCTTCCAAAACCTTTTGTCTTTCCTCTAATTCTAAGCAATCTCGGCCCAAACCACACAGACCACACAGACCAGAGAAGTGAAACTCCCCACACTGACATCGCCCACCAGGGTAGCACTGTGCCCCAGCAACTAAATTTAAAGAAACCAAACAAAGCCCCACCAATCCCAGGAGCTTCAGAGGGAGAAGGGGATCTGCACAGCATCTGAAGGCTCCTGAGCCCAGCTCGCCCCAGGAGCTCTGGCAGCTCTGTCATGGCACATCCCAGGTATGGGTATGCAAACATGGCTGTGAGGTTTTACAATCACTGCTCACAAGCAGCAGCTTTTTAATAGTGAATATACACATTATGTACATCTTTAAGCAACAGGAACCCCGAACCAGGTAACTACATGACTGCAGCAAAGCCACTGATGTGCTGTCACCTCTTAAGGATTTATGAGGGGTTGTTTGGGGTATTTTGGATAACCAGCTTTTACCTCCCTGCCTCAAAGAGACAACAGTTATTGCAAGGACAATTTAAGATCTTTATGCTAAGGAGACTGTTTTTAAGCACCCCACCATTAAAGAGACAGCCATGCTCTCAGCCAGTACTTGCCCAGAAAGTTCAGGGCAGAGAAACTGGGAGACCAGGCCAATTCACCATAGTTTAGAGCAGAGGTGTGCCACTGCCAGACGTTACTGTCCTCAGACTGCACGAGGACTGAATATAACTCCAAATTTGAAATCTCACATACTACAGTTGCATCTACCCCTCTGCCAGAACATCAGCCTGTGGAGCCAAGAGCAGGGTCTGCTCCAGTGTGCAGGGGCTGTGGAGGATATGGAGGGCTGGCACTGAGCTCAGGACAAATACAAACCTAACCCTACTCAACACAAACACAGTTGAGATTGGATATGTCAACACTGAACCTGACTTGCTTAAAAAAATTGGTATTTTCCTTACTCAGAGGAAATGTAAACTTTTCAGAGGCAAACAAGAAACTCAGGAACGGTCTTTGAGTCGGGAAGAAAACAGGACTAATGATTTCATTTTATTGATTTATACTAAGAGCCCCTGCATGACACCCCACGCATAACCACTAATGTCTGTTGCCCAAGGTATGAGCAGCCCCTGGCACAGAGCACAGGCACCCTGCACATGACCACACACAGCAGGAAAACAAAGAGTTATCAGAGAAAAGCAGCCAGTAACTCCTCAAACAGAAGATAGATTATAAAGTAAGTATAAAATACATTAAATGTATAACCTGTAATTTAAAAAATAGATTATAAAATATCATCACTGATTTAGCATTGATAAATGCAGAAGCAACACATGACAGTAACAAAGCATTTTATGTATTATAAATAATTTTCTTTATTGTAATAATTGTATTACGTACTAACAAACACCATTTTCTACCCACAGGTACAAGTCACCCCCACTGACACCCTGGTTAAAATGACAAGTCTTGATCCTTCCTTCCAAATGGGCACTCAGGTTTCTGGCAATAGCTGCAGAATGTCTCGGCCACTCCACTAAATGCTGGCTGCTGAAATATATTCTGCTCTTGAAAGTAACAAGGCTCTTAAAAACCCTGCTCTTACCTGACTGTAAAGCGTCAGACTGTCTGGGCCAGCACCTGGTGGGAAAAAGGCAGGGCTGACAGGGACACCTTTCTGAAGTTCCTCCTGATTTATGTAACAGCAGAGTGCTCACAGGGAGCTTGTCAGAGTCAATTCCTAACCCAGGCACAGTCACAACAGGCCCTGGCAGCAGCCAGAATGCTGGACAAGCCTTTGTACTCCTGCTCCACAGGCCTCTTATGAGGTGTTTGGTCCGCAAAAGCTGTCACTAGCCACTGGCACAACACAAAAAAGAACTTTCAGGTTATACTGGTTGTCAAAAAACCTTTTGTAATTTTGGTTCTGCTTAACTATTACCATAAAAGACCCTATGTTGCCTTCTGTACAGGAGGGATCAAATGGGATTCTGTCTCTCACAGGAGCACATGCTCCTCCACCATCTACTTGCACTGCCCTTCTGGAAAACCACATGGCCTAGGGACCTGCCACCTTAGGCTGGGGTCTGCATTGCCACCTCATATTTATCACAATAAATGAATAAATCCAGCTGCATTCCATACTCTTGGTTGAGATCAGCGCCTCCTTGCCACACTGCAACATGTAACCACTCTCCTTCCAGGCCTGGGAGCATAAATGCTGCCAACTGCCTTCTAAGTTAGGCAGGTACACATTCCCAATTAGGAACTCCACCAATATTTATATAAGGACTCCTGAGGCTGTCTCTGACACCACTGTATTTTTATTACGGTTTCATCTTTGGTTTGCTTTCCCCTTAAGAGCCTCCTTCAGTTTACCAAGCAAACAGAATCATCAAGCAGATAAATTTAAACACAAGAGATATGAAACCCATCACATCTCTCTGACATTCTCCACAACAACACACAGAACAGGCAGTCCCAGAAACCTCAGTGGTGTCTGCTGTGCTGGGTAAACATGAGCTGTCACTTCCTGTGAAATCCTGGCTGGTTTTTATAAACTTTACACAGCAAAGCTGGCAAACAAAACCTCGAAGGTTTGGATCTGATGATCAAACGATTTGTACGTTTCCATGCAAACTCCTTCCTGAAGCATCTGAGGAAAGAGATGAAAAAATCCCTCTAAAAAAAATGCCATCCAACACTAATTTAGTTTTGGCTTTTCCCTTTCAAAGAACCCAAGAAAGGGATGCTGAGGCTTTAAGAAGGAAAGTGGCTGCAGAGAAACGGTCTCAGACAATCAGGTGGCACTGGCTACCAAATGCACCCCTGATGAAGAGCAACTGCTCAGCTCCCCTGGGCTGGAAGGGCGACACAGAGCGGAAAGACAAGATGCCACCCTCCTCAGTCACCCACTGCCACATGCTACTGGCAAGTTACCAGAACTCAAGAGTCGCTGACAGTAATTCAGAGAATCACAGAAGCATTTTGGTTGGAAAGTAACCTTAAGATTATTGAGATCAACCATCAACCCAGCACCACCATGGTCACCACTAAACCATGTCCTCAAGTGCCACATCCACACATTTTCTGAACACTTCCAGAGACGGTGACTCAACCACTAACCTGGGCAGCTGTGCCAGGGCTTGGCAATCCTTTCAGTGAAGAATTTTTCCCTAATATCCAACCTAAATCTCACCGGTGCAACTTGAGGCCGTTTCCTCTCATCCTGTCACTTGTTGCCTGGGAGAAGAGACCGACGCCCCCCTCCTGGCTACACTCTCCTGTCAGGCAGTTGTAGCCTTCAGTAACCCACTTTTACCTAAAATTTCTTTTAAAAATAATAGAGAAAAAGTAGTAGCACAGCGAGCAAAATACTAAACCGCCCTTGATACCTGAGTAGGGCATCAGGTTACACAGCCCCTGTCCTCCAAGCTCCGAACGACAGCTGAAGCCACAGGTCTCCAGAGCCGCCTGTTCCCCCCGCGGGTGCGGATGGAGGCTGGGGGTAAGGAGCAGATTTCCTGCCACACAACACGCCAGCAGTGCGAGATCCGGCACCGCCTGTCCCCGCCTGGGCACCGTGGGCTGGGGACAGCGGGCTGGGCTCAGCCCCGCTCCCTGCCCTGCCCAGCCCAGCCCAGCCCTGCCCGTGGTGCCGCCCCGACCCCGAGCCCGNCTCCGCGCTCACCGGGCCGCCCAGCGCCGAAACCTGGGTTTACACTCGCACAACCGTATGGTTTGAATTAATAAATGCATCAGTATTAACCCCTTTTTCACTGGTAATTTCACCGTCTGATTGTGGAATTCCATGTTCACAAGATCCATGTACAATTCATGTTTTCCTTGTGCCACAGCACACGCTTAAGTGAACATGCAGCAAGGAGTTACTCAAGCCCAGGGAGCAGGGACAACTTCCCTCATAAAAGAGGTTGTGGTGAAGCATCTAATTAATTGGGATAATTTAACTTCATGAAGGAAAAAGTACAAATACGTGGATTTAAAAAACTCCCATTTGCACTAAATTTCATCAGCATTTAATTAGCCAGCGAGGTATGGAGGACACTCTGCCTTGCCAGGGATAAATGCTGCAGAGGATTGAAAGTGAACCTCAGTTTTGAAAACTGTGAAGAAAGCAATACATTATTTATTATTGGGGAGGGTGTCACTGCAATATCGGGGGGGGGAGGAGTCATTGGATAGAAAAGGTGGATTTCTACTATGGGAAAGACAGAGTTATTTCTAATTATGACTGGGTTGAAACCATGAAGAAAATGTTTAAGAGAGACAGATTTTAAACCTCCAGAAGGTTTAAAATCACAGAAGGAAAAGCTTTTGGTGGGAAGGTACATGAAATACTTCAAGCACACAACTGCCCTTGCACAGACACCTCTTATTTCAAGTTTGCTTAAGCAGCAAGGCATACCCTCAACCAGGAAACTGCCACTGAGTGCATGACACTAGTCCATACGATCCTGAAAGTTTTGCCTTTGTTTGCCTCTGTGCCATAGAATCATGGAATCATAGAATGGTTTTGGTGGGAAGGGACCTTAAAGCCCATCTCATTCCACCCCCTGCCCAGGGCAGGGACACCTTCCACTGTGCCAGGCTGCTCCAAGCCCCGTCCAACCTGGCCTTAGACACTTCCAGGGATGGGGCAGCCACAGCTTCTCTGGGCAGCCTGTGCCGGGGTCTCACCACCCTCACTGTAAAATTCTCTTTCACGTATCTAATTTAAATTTCCACTCTTTCAGCCTGAACCCATCTTAACCCATGAGTGTGGAAAAGCTGTGCCAATACACCATGACTGGTGGATAACAAATCATATGGCTCTGTGCTTTGAGTGGTGGGGGGGGTTTTTTGGAACATGGAGCACAGAAACTGGAAGTCAGCATGTCCTGATGGACAGGCTGGTCATCTGAAGCCTTTGGAATAGGCATGAGTTGCCAAAAGGTTTTAGTGAGGACTTGACTTTGCACTTGGATCAGGAATCAAAGAATCATACAAAGTCATGTGTTGGAAGGGACCCACAAGGACCATTGAGTCCAACTCTTGGCCTTGCACAGGACACGCTGTACATCCTCTCATGAGAGACAGCTGCAGCTGGCCTGGCAGTTATTAAACAAAAAAAAAAAAAAAAAGAAAACAGAGAATTTGCAGCAGTTTGCAAATGCTGCCACTTTGTGGTGTCACAGAGTGAGTGACACCCAGCACAGCCCCAGCAACACAGTTTGGGGCGTACCCAGGCAAGTCCTGGGGCAGCATTTCAGCTAGCAGAGTTACCCACACAGTCCTGGTGCTTTCTTCTGCATCATTTCTCTCTCTGACTGACAGCTCTCTTTGCTTTCAGGGTATTCCCTGCCAGGCTGCAACCCCCAGTGTGGCACAGCTCTCCCAAGAAAGTGGTGTCCCACATAGTGCCACACTGGGAGCTGCTCAGAGGAGCTCGTCACAGAGACCCTCTCAGTAACCACAGCCACAGCTGCTGCAACCCACACTCTGTGATGCACCTCGGGAACAAACGAGACACCCACAGACACATGTTGACTCTTTAACACGTTGATCTATAAGCTCTATACAAAAAATGAAAGCAGAAAGTGTAAGAGTATGGGGAAAACGCCCCACTGAAATACATTTAGTATTGCCAAATGCCCTGACATTCATGGTGTATGTCCCTGAGAAGATCAATGAAATATAAACATCCTGAGTTTCTTCCATTTACCCTCAGGAATCCATATCTGACAGCATGAAAATAGATTTTAAAATTATTATTATTATTATTACATATGGAACCCCTGATCATGCCTGTACCAGCGTGATTTTGCCAATGGATTTTAGCAAAAACCAGACATCCTGTGAAAAGGAAATTGTCATTTTATAACTCCTTTCATCAAATATTTGTAAGACTATTTTTCATGGGGCCATGAGGCACCTGGTGTAGTGGAAGGTGTCCCTGCCCATGGCAGGGGGTTGGAATGAGATGATCTTTATGGTCCCTTCCAACCCGAACCATTCTGTGATTCTGTGATTCTGTTTCGTATATATGTATACATATATATTAAAATATTACAGCAAAAGGTGTTGCTGAGAACTAAGAAGCAGTGGCAGAATGGTGTGCTGAGGATTTGGTTTTATGAATATTTTATGCTCTTGTGAATTGACTGGATTTTGTGCTCTGCTATAACATTTCTTCTAGAAATTTTAGAAATTCTTAATTTAAAAACTTTTAGAACGTTTTAAACTGCCAGAATCTAAACCACTAAACTGAAAATGTGGTCCTCTTAATGTGACATAGACTGAAATCTCTAATATAAATCTGAAGTGTTCTTCATAGTGATTGCAAGCACAGGGAGTGAAATGGAAGTGAAAATCAATCCCTCAGGACTGCCGTGATGAGCAGTGCCACACTGCCCGGGGATATTTTTGTCCTACAGATTCAGATAATGACACAAGAAGTAGAGGTTAAACATATCTCCTCCTCATGCCTGTGGCACGCAGGACTTGCAGTTAAGTTTGCCTTGGGCAGACAGATCCTTGGGGAGGCAGATCCTTGGGGAGGCAGAGCCCTGGGGAGGCAGAGCCTTGGCTGCAGCTGGGCTGCGAACCCCTCCCGTGGTGTGATCCACGACATTCCCAGAGCACAGCCGGATGTGGGAGCCACATCACAAACAGCCTCACCAAACCTCAGCTCCTGCAGCAGAGCAATGTGGCTTTTCCGACTGCTCCCGGGGCGAGTGACACGGTGTGAATCCCCTGTTCCTGACAGAGCCCAACGCCTTTCCAAACCTGTCTCCTTTCAGCGTTCTGCTGCCTAATTTAGTAGGCAAGGAACTGACCTGCCCGACCAAGTTTTATTTCCCGGCAGATCCATTTCCTGGTTAGCCAATCTCAGCAGCCAGTGCAGTTTCCCTCTGCTAAACCAACTGATATGTTCATTTGAGTGAATTATTTGACTAACTAAATCTCACTCCTGTCCTGGCAGCATTCTCATGTAGTGCTTTCTTTTATCTATTAAATGTTAAATCACAATACCGATCGTTATTTTCCCACAGCCCGAGAAGACTGAATCTCTCAGAAACAAATCCAGAGAGTGCAGGCAGTTCCTGTAGCTTTAAGAAAATACAATATTTCTTAAAAGCTCAGATTACACACTAAACTCCCGTCGGCAAGTTTTAGCCATTAATTTATAAGAACAAGCTCTAAGTAGCAAAAAAAAAAAAGTGAAAGCGCTGTCGGGCGCTGGCCACTCCCGCCAGAGCCGCTGCCCCCCTGGTGCCACACTTCTGCTCCCGCGGAGTCGGACGTTTTAGAGTGTTAATTTGCCCAAATTCCTCGCTACAAACAGGCACTTACACCTTCTGTAGAGCATCATCCATCGGTGTCGGGGGTTGTGCCTCACGTCCCACGAGAGGCTGGAGCGGATCCCTCTCCCTGCCCGGACAAACGGAGGTCACGGGATGCGAAAGGGAGCGGGGAGGGAGCGGGTCCGGCCGGGACAGCCCGCACAGCAACCGGGAGACAGCGCCGGTTCCTCTGGAAACAGAGATCTTTGTGTGCTCAGAGTTACTGGGGGGTTTTGTATGTGTAATTTCTAGGGTTGTTTGCACATAGGGTGGGTTATTTTACAGTCTTATTTATATAGTCATAGTATTACAGAATCACAGAATCACA
>WEKX01004755.1:606-16574 GCA_013390025.1 Pitta sordida
AGAGGGAGCACAGGCGCTGCCCTGTGGGGCCGCCTGTCCCTTTGCTGCCTCAGCAACAAAGGGCACTGTGAAGGGATCCACAGGAGCCACTGGGGTGGGGGAAAGGTGCCTCCTGCAACCCAGAAGAGAACAATGCCACCTGTGCAAACACCCTAGGGGACCCCGTTACGTTCCTGGCTCCAGGATGATGGCAATGGTCCCCTTCCCCTTAAGTGGTGCAAATGTAGGGTGCTCAGAAACTCCAGGGGGTGGGGGCGCTGGGCGGGGCTAATTTAGAGATCCATGAACTCATTACATATTCATGAGTTGACTGAGTTTGTGGTACTGTCTGCCCACACGCACGGACCCACAACTCACTTAAAAATAATCCACAATTAATTGAAACCGTGAATATGTTGGCCACAAATATTTGGGAGTTTACTACAGTTCTTTTTTCATTGGGTTTTAGTGGGATTTTTTTACCAATTGCTGCACCAGTGTTCTCTCTGAGATCAAGTTTCATCAGAAACTTGATTGGTTTAGGGGTTTTTTTGTGCTGGTTTGGTGGGAATTTGGTTTGTTGGGTTTTTTCTTTAGTTATATGCAAGGTCCTTAAGTTTTTAGGATCATCTATGCTGTTACACTTCTGGCAGGTTAGTTTTTCAATTATTGGTTTATTCTGTTTAGGTGGACAAACTTGTGATAGACCTTGAACAGAGCCGTAACCTGAGCAGTACAATTGTACACATTGACATGGATGCCTTCTATGCAGCTGTGGAAATGAGAGACAACCCAAAGCTGAAGGAAAGGCCTATAGCAGTGGGATCAATGAGTATGTTGGTAAGGCTGAATGTTCAACTACAGAAATCAATTATGTGAATCTTAAGCCTAATGAACTGTAACGATAATAGCGTAATATAATGACACTCATATAGAAAGTGTGGAAAAAATAAATATAGAGGGAACAACTGTTTTTAGACTTGACCATGTAAGGTGGATTTTACTTTATAGTAAAAAGTGTACTAATGAAAGTTTAAAATATGTAAACAGACTGAAAGGCAAGAGGAGGGATGGGGAAGTCTGTTCTTTGTCAGTCTTTTCTGTGTGAAGATACGTTATTAGAATATGATTCTTTGGTAATAAATGTTAAGAAAAAAATGATTACTGAACACTAAACTTATTTAATCTCTCCTAAGTCCACCTCAAATTACCATGCTAGAAGATTTGGTGTGCGTGCAGCCATGCCCGGATTTATTGCTAAAAAGCTATGTCCACATCTAACTATAGTACCACTAAACTTTGAAAAATACAGTAAAGTGAGTAAAGAGGTAAGTTGGAAAGTGCTGTCTAATTAAAAGTCAGTGTACTTGGGTTTAGACTGTATCAATAATATCCGTTCTAGATACAGAAGACCCCTGCTTACCTGCAGTTCACCTCTGTGTAGTTTCAATACTTTGCTGTTCATTTTTCAGCGAAATGCAGGGGTGTGCGCATGTGCAGAAAACACTGTGAAGTCAGGTAGTGCATTACTATGTAAATGTGTGTGTTTGTGTGGCTGGCACTGTTCCCCACCAGGCTGCAGGAGGGAACCACCACTCTGTGTGTCTGTGCATGAGAGTAGGAGTGAGAGGCTCCTTACCCCATTCCTGCAGCACACAGAGATCCCCCCATGGTGCCCTTTGGTGGTGAAGGGAAGGTTCCCACCTCCCTGTGGGGCAGCGCCCCTTGCTCGCTCCACACTGCCCTGGGAGCTGAGGCTGTGGGGTTCCCCGGCACTGGCAGCACTGCCCTGTCCCTGGTGCCCAATGCTGGCCTGGAAGAGGGAGCCAGGTTCACTGGCTGAAAAACCTTAAAAAACAAAACAAAACAAAACACCTGTTTACAAACAGGATAGTACAAGTTTATGTGAGTGTGCCCCATGGGCACTTAGCGTGCTTGGATTATTCAGGAGAATTAAAGATGGGAGAAATGCCTCCCTCTGCCAAGCGGCGGTAGCTGCTGAGGGGCCGCAGCTCTTCCCAGTGTGGGAGGGAAGGGGCAGCAGCTCCAATGCTGTGTGGGGAGTTAGCAACATGGGGTGGGCAGGCGCCCATGTGCCGTGCCAGGGCAGGTGGCTTGAGTTCTTATTGTTCCCAGTCATGACCCCAGAAGTCAAGGCCAGGGAAAAAAGAAAAAAAAAAGAAAAAGGAAAAAAAGGGGACAAAATAGCGAAAAGTGTCAGTTTAATAGTTGCAGTGTCCCATCCTGGTCCCATCCTGTCCCGTCCCATTCACTGGCGGCACAGGGAGGGAGCCGTGAAGGGAGCTGCCCAGCCCAGCCCACCACGGCAGCATCCCATCCCTGAGGAGGACGGGGCTTAATTGCAAGTTCATGAGTTCACTGTCTTCATGATTTGTGGCCTTCACGGTCCCAATCCAGACCCACAGACCCACAATACCCAGCGACTCACTGCAATATGAAAAGTGATAGTTTAAATATTAAACTCTTCAATTATGTGGCTTTAAATAGAAGTTAAATAAAACATAGATGCTTTTCTCCTGGGAGATGAAAGAGCATTGCATTCACCCATCTTCCTAATTTTCTGAAGTTAGTAGTGATGCTGATAGATGTTTTGAAAACCTCTGTGTAGTAGCACTTGAGCCCTATTTTCCTAGAAGTTCAAAACCATGGAGTATTAGGAAGCTGCAAAAACATAGAAAACATGGAGATAATCATTTAATACAATGCATAATCATAATTTTTAATTCCTGGAGAGAAAAGCAAGAGCATTAGTGAGTTCTAAATGCAGATTCACTTTTTTAAAAAGAAGGAACATGATATAAAGAGAAAAATAAATAGGGAGAGAAGAAACCATATTTTGCTTTAATGGAAGCAGTTCATTTAGTGCCATAGAAAATAGTTGGGTTACCCAAAAGCCTGGTTTAAAAAAAAACCCTTTTGTACATTTTAAATCAAACCAATGCATGACACAGTTCTCCTGACTGCCATAAAATTATGTCAAGCTTTCTTTATTTATTTTTATGAAGCCTCAAATTTCTTCACACATGAAAATTAAGGTTGATCTTACTTGTCATTTAAAGTTCAGTAGTGAATTCTGTCTTTATTCAGTTTCAGACAGATGATGTGTGTGTGAACAAATGTTGTGATACCTAAGAATTTAACCCAAACTGATAGGAAAAAACATGAGGCAGTCAGATTTTCTTCCATATTTTAGAAAAAAAGAGAGAGAAGGTAGAGCTTTTATTTTGACCCTTTATTTTATTATGTTTCCTGTTAGAAAAATACACTTATCACTAAAGATATCCCAACAAGTTTTTGACTAATGCTCTAAAACATTGGCTGTGACTTCAGTTTTACTATAATTTAAGATTTAGATTTTTGCTGTTCATGATAGGGCTTTTTAACCTTTGCATGTGTAATATCTGACACACAGTGCACAGAGGGTGCATTAGCTCATCTGCTATCCTGAGTTTTGAGGTCCCCAGAATTTTATTCAGGTAATTCCTGCAGTGTCTGTGAACCTAGTGGCTGAGGGTTCCTTGTCCACTGATCTTAGTGACCTCTGCAGTGAAATACACTGCTCGAAATCTGTTTAGTTCTCCCTATTAGTATCTTGCTACTTGTGAAGATACTACTGTAATTTTGTAAATACTACTATAATATGTATGTGAAGCACTGCTGAAACTTTACAATATCAAGAAATAATTTGTTCCTTAAGTACCTTTAACACTTATTGGTCATCTTGAAGTTTCAGAGTACATTTATGTCCTAATTTTGTGTCAAGATCTGCTCTTACAGAACAAGGCTTTAACCTTTAACTGAATTTCTCAAGGTTAGAGAAATACTAGCTGAATATGATCCCAATTTTATGCCTATGGGTCTTGATGAAGCCTACCTGAACATAACAGAGCACTTGGAAGAAAGACTGAACTGGCCTGAAGATAGGAGAAGATTCTTCTTTAATACAGAAAGCATGAAAGGAAGGGGTAAGCGAATCACTCCATTTCCAAGTCACCTGACACTGAAGGGACTTCCAGGGATTCTTGGCAAAATGACAATGGCACTAAATTGTAGTTAGAATTTAAGCTTGAAAGGATTTCATTATTAGTGTAGCACAGAATTTATTGTAAGAATGACATGGGATTTCTGTAAGAAGAATCACTGTAGTACAGTCTATATGTAGCAGAATAAAGAATTTATAATACAATGCAGTCTGTACCCTCTGCAGACGGGGTTGGAACATGGCACATGGTTTGATATATCAGTACAACAATCATAATCTAGACTGGAAAATCACGTGAAAAGAGTCTCAGCCCTCAAAGGAAGCAGCCGATGGCAGAGGTGTCCCAGGCCACCGAGGGGTTCCAGATCTCACAGCCCAGCAGCAGCTCCAGTGGTTTTACAGACAGGGCTCAGGGCACTCCAGACGCTCCCGGTGCTGCGGCGGAGTCACCCCTGGCCCGGGGCTGGAGCTGGGACCTGCGGGGGGCAGGGAGCGGAGGGATTGTCCTGTGCCGGGACCCTGGAGGCCACAGGCAGGGGAACATGGCATCTGTTTTGTCTCCTTGGTGCACAGGATAATGAGGAGAAAGAGCACGGACACGGCTCTGCCTCCTGGAACGGCGCTGGTCACGCTCACCACACTACCCGGGGTGGGCACTGGGGGTGCTGGACACGCCGCACCCCAACATCATCACCGCTCCAACCAGTACACCTCCCATTGCTACACAGGACAGCAGATTCCCACTCGTTTCCGCCCGTGCAAAGACACACNCTGGAGTCGGCAGTGGGAGTGCAGTTCACACATGCAAATAACATAGGCTTCAGATAAGCTGCACCCATAGTTCAGTCCTTGCATATATTCTCTACCTCAGATTTTTAGTTTACAGATCAGCTTGCTCCACTCCTCACCTGTGAATAAAAGGTGATTTAGACTTGAAGGATTTGCTTTCTTTTAGCATGAGTAAAATGTGAAATGTGAAAATGTGAAAACTGATACTGAGTTTTCTAGACCAAATTAACGTTGTTTAGGTGTTTGTTACAACTCAACATAATAATTTTGCGAATAAGTAGCAGGAGCACTGCAGGAGTTACAGCAATGTTTAAAATATGACTTATTTCAATTGGCTCTAGATGATAGAGCTGGAATCACATCTACAATTGTATGCTCCATTGGGAATAATAAAAAAGGAGGAGTCATAAAAATGGTTGGTTGATCCACAAACTAGAACATTTATATTATGAGTAGTCAAAAATTATGTAAATAGCCATTAAGAGGATAATCTACTACTACATAAAAAAATAAAATAGAAAGCAATTAACTGGCATAGTCTTTACAAAATAAATATCACTGGTGTGTAGTTATGTGCTTCTTCATACTTCTTCAATATCTTTTTCCTTTGAAACATAAGTACTTGGAATGTGAAACTGTAATAGTAATGTTTGTAGAGTCCGCCAAAGAACTGTTGACATTACTTTTTCTACTATGACTGCAGTTGAAAATGAGAAGCTCACCAGGCTGATGGTTCTAGAACCACATATTCAAGAACCCCAGCTTTCGTTGGAGAATATTGAAAAAACTACTGGAAAAGATTTTCATTTCCACGACAACAACAAAAAAAAGCATCTGGCTTTCAACTGATATGAAACAAAATTAATGCCAAAATCTTGATATCTTTCAGCTGCTACAACAACAGGCCATTAAATATTTTGACCTTTCTGAAAATAATGTCCAGTCTTCTAGCCAATTTCTCCAATCTCAGCCAAGCTCAAATCTTATTAAAAACAAAGCAGTTGTGACTCTCCTGTCTTCAAACAAAAAGCCAATGCAATTGCTTTGTCCAAATAAAAATAGAAAGAAAGGAAACTGCCAATGAACTCTGCAGCCACTGCAGAAGGACATTAATATGTTCTATATGGATGTATTAATTGTTTTTCTTTCTATCTAATTTAGATAAAGATAATAGGAATATGTCTGCCAAATTTAATGAGAGTGAGTGCTCTTCTTCACCACTGCTGTTTGAAGACAACACGTCTTTGACTGATGATCACCTTGAACAAGGAGGTCAATGTGTGGAAAACTCAATTGTCTTCGGTACTTCTGCTGAGGAAGTTGTGAAGGAAATTCGGTTTAGGATTGAGCAGAAAACTCAACTGACTGCTAGTGCAGGTATTCAGACACCTATGAATAATAATAAAACTAGTATTTCTGTAAAATCTTCTACTGTAATCTCAGAGGGCATTCATTAAGAATTTAGCCACAGCATTTTTGTACTGCAAAGAAATATGCTCTCTTTGCATATACATATGCTCTTCTGCAAAGACTGTGACTATCAATTTTTTCAAGAGAAGTCATGGCTATCAAAGCCACTGTTGTTTGGTTTCTTTTTTTCCCTTTTTAATCATTGAAATAGTTATACTGTATTTTTGCATCTTTGTTCTTGAAATATAAATAAATAGTGCACTTAAGCTAATCTTAGCGCAGGTAGTTATTATTTTAGTGCATCATGTAAATTGTTTTTGTCAGTCAGTGGATCATAGTGAAATCTGTCACTTGTTTCTAAACAACTCTTAATTTAAATAGCAGATCCATATTGTTAGGTATTTCTGAATTTTCTACGGTGTTGCTTGCTTAAGACAATATCAAAACTTATTAAAATATGAGTTCTCAGAGAAGTAAATATGTGTTGAAGTTAATAAACTCTTCAGTAGCTTTTTAATATTGACCAATCAAGTTTTATGTCTTGACTTGGTCAATGGTGTCTCATCTAGTTGATGACCGGTTACTAGTGGTGTCCCCCAAGGGTCGGTGCTGGGTCCGGTCCTGTTCAACATTTTCATTGATGATATAGATGATGGGATTGAGGCCATCATGAGTAAATTCGCGGACGACATCAAGCTTGGAGCCCATGTTGATCTGTTAAGAGGGTAGGAAGGCCCTGCAGAGAGACCTGGACAGACTGGAGAGATGGGCAGATTCCAATAGAATGAAATTGAATAAGTCTAAATGTCGGGTTCTGCATTTTGGTCATAATAACCCCAAGCAGAACTATGNCAAGGGGAGGCTGGACGAGGTACTGAGTGATATGATCTAGATGTAGAGGACAGGTTAGTTGGATTATAGGTTGGACTAGATGATCTTCAAGGTCCTTTCCAGCCTTATCTATACTGTGATACTGTGACTTCAGGCAGCCTGTCTCTAAATCTCAACTCTAGATCTAAACTAGGCACTCAGTTTGAATGCCATTCAACTGCTTTATGAATCAGGTCAGTGAGGCATCAGGGAACACTGAGCTTTATAAATCAGATGGAGAAGGCCAAGAAAGTGTGGAATCTAAGTAGAGGTAAAGTAACAACTACAGTAATCCCTCACTACTTCGTGGATCACCTACAGTGTCTTCAGATCATGGTGTTTTTTTCCGTGAAGATGCCTCAGTTCTTCACAGCAGTTTCCCATCCGCACATGTGCACAGTGTCTTTGCTGTCCCTCAGGGCAGGACTGACCTGCACCTGGGAGGCTGGACTGTCACACCCTGTGGGGCGGGGTGACTTGCTCGGGCGTCGGCTGGACTCTGTCCCTTATGAGTGTATGCTTTATACACCCTGTGTCAACCTTGCCAGGGAGATGCAGGGGCAGCCCATCCCATGGCCCTAAAGCCACGCTCCCGCCTGGGACAGCGCACGCTTAGAGTGCCCTAACCGAGCTTTGAGCATACTCAGCAAGGGTCCCGCATCCAGCCCTTCCACATCTAGCAGGGCTCTGTCCACCCCAGGGTTGACATGTGTCATGTTAGATATCATGCCCACCCCAAGATGGCAGCCGATGAGGGAATTGGGGAAAAAAGAGAAATGTGGTGGTGTGGTGGCTCGTGAGTGCCAAGCGCAGCAGCAAGTGCCCAGCCTGGCAGCGTGAGTGCTGAGTGTGGCACTGAGTGCTGAGCTGAGCACTAGAGCCGAATGCAGCAGCAAGTGCTGAGCCTGGTGCAAGCCACCACACCCCCCAGGTTTAAATACATTTCGCTTTTTTTCCCCAATTCCTCCATTGGCCACCATCTTTGGGTGGGCACCTTTGTTCAGATCTTCAAATCTGCCTGATGTCTAATGTGAAACATGTCAACCCCAGCCAACCCCATGGACAGAGCCCCTCTAGCTGCAGATGGGGTGGACAGGGTGCCGTGAGCCCCGGAAGGGCTTGGGACCATACCATCATGGCTGCAAACCAGGGAGTCCCTGTGATGGTGGCATGGCCACTCCACAGATTCCCCAGGGGCTCCCTAGGCGGGGAGGGGTCAAAAGAGGTTCCCTTCGCTCTCCTGTCCCATCATGAGGGACAGGGAGGTGCCGGGAACTTCCCCCGGTGCTCTGGAGCTGAGGGGGGTGGGATGACAGGTGAGGCTTATTTGCATATTCATAAGACGCCAATCTTCACAGAATACAGATATTGCAGACCTTGCCCAGACCCTAACCCCCACGAAATTTGAGGGATTACTGTAGTAAGAAGAAGCAGGATCAGACTTCCACCCATATGTGTTATCTCATGAGTGGTAGAAAAATAACAACTTTTTTTACTGAAATTTTGTCTTCCTAAGGATAAGTTCATGTTTAGAAAACAAACATAGCTTTTATAAGTGCAATCAGTGATTTTAAGCCCAAAAATGAAAAACAATTAGAAGGCTAATCAATAGTAATCAATAGTAAGTAGAGTTATTTATGCTGTGTTGAATAATATATCAGCAAATGAAAAGTTAGACCACTAGGGCTGTAATATAGAGTTATTCTGGTTTTCTTACTTAACCAATTCCAGAGTTCATTCATAAGAATAGTTGCTTTGATAGAAAAGAGCCACCCCTCCTCATTCCTACCAGTGTGTATGAAATATGTATACAGTCATATCTCCATATTCGCGAATTACTGATCTTCTGCTGGTCCCGTGAAACCTTTAATCCACGAATATGGGTTGCACATTAATATGGCAAATTATTGCCAGAAATAAGGCAACTTTGGAACACTGCAACATCCAGGGCTCCTTACAGCATCAAGGAGCATGGGAGTCGGGGTTTTTTCCCTTTAACTGCAGCAGCTAGCACTGGCAGGAGTGCTTTGTCTGAGGCTGTAAATGTGCACATATGCACATATGCGCTGGCAAGTCCAGGCTGGCTGCCGCGGCCTGAATGGCCAGAATGGGACCCCACGTAGGTCCCTGTGTTACAGTTAAACACTTCCTGACTTCTGGGAAGGCTGGCCGTGGCTGGGACTGCCACAGGACTGCGCCATCCCACGGAATTATTCACTGCATCATGAATAACTGAGTAAGGACTGTGGGAAAAATTTCTGCAAATACAAGAAGAAGCAAATAAGAAGCCACGAGTAACTGAGGTATGACTGTATTTCTAAATTACCAAATTGCCATGGTCGCCCACAAAATACTAAAATTTGATAAATTTTGTCCAAAAAGTCTTTTTTGCTGAAATACAAGGAAGAAAGATCTTCTCATAAAAAGTTAATTATAACTGCTATTTTAAGCATTTCCTTTGTCTTACCATAATCCCCATCATGAAAGTGTTCAATTGTGTAATGGATATTATTTTTAAGCATGTGGTATTTCACCCTCTGATTTTTTAGTGCGTGTTATGTTAACCTGACTATCTTAAAATAATAAGTACACTGTCTATTATATTTAATCTACTACATATATTTATGTTCCCTGTTATCTGTCTCAACATTTTTTTGCAGAATTGTATCAGATATTGTCATACTTTATTTTAGTCTTTGCCAAATGTGTAGACTGATCGTTTGCTTTTAAATATTGGACAGTTGAAATTAAACTTTGTTTTGTATTTTTTTAAATATGGGATTTGGTTTTTTTGCTTTTAAGGAATAGCACCAAATACAATGCTAGCAAAAATGTGCAGTGATTGTAATAAACCTGATGGGCAATACAGAATTGCTCCTGAGAGACAAGCAGTGCTAGACTTCCTAAAAGATTTGCCCATTAGAAAGGTAAGAGACACTATGACATTTACTCAGATGTCATGTATATTTTTTCTATTCTAAAAGAAAGATTTCTATGGGAAAGATATAGTTTTCTAGGTAATCTTCCAAGTTGTGTTTTATTTAAATTGTTCTTGGTAATGGACCTACAAATGGAAAGTTTCCAGTATAATGTTAATTTACTTTTTTTTAGGTGCCAGGCATAGGAAAAGTAACAGAGAAGATGTTAAAAGCCCTTGGAATTGTGACTTGCTCAGAACTTTACCAGCAGAGGACACTGCTTTCTCTTCTTTTTTCAGAAGTATCTTGGCGTAATTTCCTGGAGATTTCCCTTGGTTTAGGCTCAACACATTTGGAAAAGTATGTTGGGGGGTGTTCTTTCTGTGTTACCATTTTTCTAAATATTTCTTTATGTACGTTACCTACTGTACGTTTTATTTCATTGACAAATGTAATAGAAATATGTCGTGTTTAATATAAAAAAAACCTCTGATAGCTGTAGCTGTTATACGTACTTATGGCTAAGATGCAACAGCTAAACATGATGTAACAGCTTTTACCCTAGCATCCAGCACAAATGGTCGCTCAGTCCATAATAATAAAATGATATATGAAGGGTGGGTTGGAATAAAGTTTAATATAAGCAAAAATAAACCAAAGCAAAGCACGCACAGAGGCAAAGCAAAATAACTAGTTTCTACTTCCCATCAGCAGAAATGTCCATCCACATCTAGGGAAGCAGGGCTCCTACGCGTGTTTAGAAGGCAGTCATCCAAGAACAATGAACGTCCCCCCTCTTCCTGCTCTCTTCCTCATGTTTTATGTCTGAGCTGACATCATATGGTATGAAATATCCCTTTGGACAGTCTGTGTCAGCTGGCCTGCTCATGTCCCCTCCCAGAATCTCATCCTCAGTTGGTGGGAAGGGACCTATGTTAGTTCTGATGTGTGCCCTGCTGTAGTCAAAACATTTGTGTGTTATCAGCACCCTTCTAAAGCACAGCATTGTGAAGACTGCTATAGGCTCAGACAGACCCAATACATGTGAGAAAGCAAAGCTTTGTACAGCCATGTCTAAATATGAAATCCAAAAACTCTTGTCAGGGAAGTTGTACATAAGTGTATATCAAGAAATCAAGGTAGGATCATTTAGGATAACCTCATAATTATCAAAATAGCTGAACAGCACTGAGTTGTCCTAAGCAAAGGCGTTCATTCCTGTTTCTTCTGTAAAAACAAAATATATACATTTATTGGTGTTTATTATTATCTGATTATAGTAAAAATGGCATTGGCATTTGATCTTCTCTGGTGGTAAATTGTTATAGTTCTAATGAAAGTAAGTTTCTCTGTCTCCTACGAGGATTACATATACACATATTTGTAATATCAGCATGTGAATTGGTGAAATAGAACTGAAGATTTTATACCCTTCTTAATGTCCATTCCTTTAAGGTTCACACTACTTTAATGGCTTTTAACCTCCTATTCAGGAGAAATCAGTCTTACTAGTGAATATATATTTTTTTCTTTATATTTGTAATGCCTAGGCCTGTCCTGGATACAAATATGGAACACTTGATCACTAAAAAAACCCCCACAACTGATCGTAGCATTTTGCTACAAAATAATATATACAGATAGCAGTTCGAAGCATAGTAATATGGTAGCACAAATATTTGGTTTTTCTTTTTCTATTCCTAAGTATGTTGACTTGTAAAAGATTATGCAGTAAGATTGACTTTGTAAAGGTGACTTGATAAAAGATAAAACCCAGTTTTCCAAATATTTGTTTCTGTTAATATATGAAGAGACCTTGAATAGTCTTTTAATAGCTGGTGCATTCTTTCCCTTTATCTACTCTAGTTAAGTGTTACGATGTTTGGGAAATCTCCCACTGCAAACACACACAAAAGAGCAGTTCAGAAGTCAAGGTTATCGTTGTCAAGGAGAACATGCTTTTAATGGTTTTAATGTCTAACAAGTTTTTCTTTTATTTTTTTTTTGTCAGCATCAATTCGATTTCAATTATTTTGGTGTGGAGGAGACAAGCCCTTAACATAGCAACACCTGAATAATAGTTCATCTTATAATTATTGTCTCCGTCCACCTTCTTTAAAGAAAATCTGACAATACCAAAATTGTTATTTCCAAGACTTACAAACAGAAGAAGGATCTAAAAAGAAATTGCTCTGAGGAACTTCTTATATACAGAAGAGTTGTTAAAGGGTGTTCAGTTAAAACTGAAAAGAAAGAAAGCAACAAACAAAAAAAGCCGTAATACATCACCTTTAACTTGAACAATCTTTTAGATAGAAAGCAATTATTTCCTCAGATAAAAAAAAATTCAAATATACATGTTCATGATTTTAATAGCACTGCTTCACAGTTACAGCTAGGTGAGACAGCATAGTTAGGGTTTTTTTAAAAATAAGACTTCTGTCACAAGGGATGAGTTCTGCGGGGGAGAGGTTTGGGTATTTACTAACTGTTTATTTTTATTGACATCTGTGGCAGATCTGTGTCTTATCTACAGTAGCGTAAACGGTTTGGGTTTGGGTTTTTAAAATCTCCATTTAGCACTTGCTTAAACTTGTTGTACACACATTGTAGAAAAAGTTAGCATCCAGTTTTTATAGAAGAGACTGCTATTAGTTACTGGTTGACTCAGAGTTTATTGAAAAGATAGCAATTGTCTGTAAAATGATTATAATAAATAATTTTTCTTTTTAAAGGGATGGAGAAAGAAAAAGTATGAGCACTGAAAGGTATGCCTTTTTAATATTGAAAAAAATTACAATAATCATTAAAACTACTAAATGTCAAGTAGTGTATAATTTTGTTAGTCATATAATTTCATTATGTACTTGTATGTGTTAAAAAACCACATATACAACAAGCTCACTAAATCAGATTTCAGCTTTCGTTATTTTTGTCTCCTGGACCCAGAATACTGTGAAGATATTTTTATCAGTTTGTATGTTCTCTTTTATCATCCAATTCTGCTAGTGCCTTTAAGGCATCAAAGTGATCTTTAAGTCCTACAAATGATGGAAATATATAAGGGCTTGCATTGTTTTTTATATGCTCCAGTTTAATGCCAATATCAATTTAATAGCCTGCAGTCACATGCATTTTGTAACTTTTAAGTTTTTACCACTATAAAGTTCCTTGAAAAGGTGGTGGTGTTGTTCCCGAAGTGCTGCAAGGAGAATCAGTAGAGCACCATAATAATTATCCCTACTTTCATGTGTTGTCTTTTCTTGGGACGGTAGAAAAAGATACTTAGTCTTGTTGAGACTTTATAGCTGTGAACAGCTTAAGTAAGACCCCTAAGATTGTGGTACCATCATACTTGTCTTACTCTGGTTTGCAGGCAGACACATATCCAGGCAGCTTATTGTACCTTTCTGCATTGCTTTTCTTCTTTATATTTTCCCCAAGAGGAAACAGAGGTGTCTATGGGCTGCAGAGATTATTACTCTAGTTTATATCGGGAAGAAGATACTGTTCTGAAGTAACATTCTCTCTATCCTACTTCTAAACCTTGGAGTTTTACAGTGTCCCAGCCACTACAACACTGCTAGGATAGCATAAGTTATTCCTCAGATGAGACTCACAGTGAAATATTCATTACATTAGTTTGGCAGCATGCAAACATTCTTAGAGAATGTGAATCATACTATTGGAATATTTTTCAATACAATCAGATAAACCTGAATACATATACAGAATCACAGAATCACAGAATATTATGAGTTGGAAGGGACCCACAAGGATCATCTNCTCTGAGACTAGACATAATTATCCTAGCTGGCATCTTTTTCTTAGCATCTGCTAAGAATACTTCAGATACTTTTAGATACTTTGCTCTGATGTTGACTTCCAAATATTGGCGTTCTTCTGATGTTACACAGTGTGTACAAAGGAGATAAATATGAAAAACTTGGCTGGCTCTATGAATTCATTTAGTGCTAGTATTCTGTCTTGCAAATATTTAAGCTTTAATGACACTAATTCTGATACCTTTTCAAATACTGCATGAAAAGTTAAAAGCCAAGTTATTTCGTTATTTGTAGGGCCTTGCATACATTTTGTGAACAAAATACAGTCAGGCTTCCTGTACCATGATACCATGGCTCTTGCCCACTACCCGTAAAGCCCTCTGTCCGTGTTGATTGGCAGCTCATTAATATGCACATCTGTCCTGCAGCCCCCTGGTGCTCTTTCGGTGCTGCTTTGCTGTGTATTGGTGTTTGTGTTAATGTTTCCCAGCACCCACACCATGCTGGGAAAAATCCCTTTCCACTTGGCCAGGGACAGTGTTGCAGGTGAGCCACCCGCACCACTGTCTCGGTGTCTCTCCGGGGGGGTAGACATAGTCTCTCCATACTCAGGGTAGATGAGTATGTCTCAGAGAGTCATCCAAGAAAGTCTCGGACACCACGTCTAACCTGAGAATGAGTAAATCTTTCATAACTGCACAAAGCCTCCTCTCTTGGAGTGGAGCAGGTGCCCAGCTGTGCCAGGAGCGGAGCCACTGCTGCTGGCATGGCTGCGCCAGGAGTGAAGCTGCTGTGGTGGCTGTGCAGATTGATTTGCATATTCATGACTGCATAGTTTGAATATTCATGTGTGTCAGGTCAGGTCATGCAGNTGCATATTCATGACTGCATAGTTTGAATATTCATGTGTGTCAGGTCAGGTCATGCAGGCGCTGTCGTGAAATGGGCCTCCTTAATTGCTGAAAAATCATGCCACTGAGATGTGAAGCCACAATATGGGGGCTCGAAGTAGAAGAGGGTTGACTGTATTCCTAATAATAATACTTTTTCCTTTAAATAAACGCTTAAACCTATACGAGTCTTTTGGTGTAGTTTTGACTGTATAAAAACCTTCTTGATTGCAGCTAGTTATATATATAAACATATAATAGGATTCGTGCTGAAAAAAGATCTTATCTTTGTCTTAGAACATTCAATGAAATGAACACAGCAGAAGACCAGTACAGTTTGTGTCGAGAACTCTGCAGAGACCTTGCTCAAGAGCTACAGAAAGAGGGACTTAAGGTATTTATATTATTCTGGTTACTTTTTAAAAGGCAGCACTTTGCACTCCAATGTATTAAATGCAGCTTTAGTATAAACACTTTCAGCAGCATCATATCATGCAATCTATCTTCAGAAATCTTCATTCTTTAATTTGCAGATGTTCATAATGATTTAGGCAGCATTTTGATGTTGTGGAGGTGTCCATATAATAATACACAAGGGAAAAAACCTAAACTGATGAACAGTTATTTAGCATATAAACATCTAATACTAAAAGCAATGTTTGTTAATAAGGGATTAGCAGAACTGATTGTCTATAAGCCATGCTTTGGTCAATCATGTATTATTAATGTATGTAAAACACAGTATTTTTCTCCCATGCTCATACAGGATCCAGTCAGCAGCAGTTGTGTAGTTTGGGAACTTGATGTGTGCGAAACTTGCCAATAAGTTATTCATACCATTCAATGGTATGAATTGTAGAAACACAGTCAGTGTCACACTGTTGATAAGATTGGAGAAGACCTTGAAGATTATCAAGTCCGACCTATAAACTAAAACCTAACAGCTATAACATTTATATCATGACCCTCAACACCTCATCCAGTCTACCCTTAAACACCTCCAGGGACAGGGATTCAACCACCTCCTTGGGCAACGTAATCCAATGCCGGACCACTTTTCAGGGAAAAACCTTTTTCCTAATGTCAAGTCTAAACCTCCCTTGTTGGAGCTTAAGACCCTGACCTCTCATTCTGTCTTCAATGGCCAGAGAGAAAAGACCGACCCCTGCCTGTCTACAACCTTCTTTTAGGTAGTTATAGACAGCGATAAGGTCACCCTTGAGCCTTCTCTTTTCCAGACTAAACAGACACAGCTCCTTCAGCAGCTCCTCATCAGGCTTGTCTTCCATCCCCTTACTCATCCTTGTTGCCCTTCTCTGAACTT
>WEKX01004756.1:0-46897 GCA_013390025.1 Pitta sordida
CTTGGAGAAATTCACACTTAAAAAAATTACCTGGTAATATTTTATTAATAATCCCTGCAGAGCTACGAAGAGGGGGAAAGGATAGGAACCTTTTTTATACAATTGCAAGTAAAAAGGATGACATTAAACCACAAAAACGGTATTTCTTTTTAGTTTGAAAGATTCCTTTGAGGGGAAATGAAAAAGGATGTAGAGCCACGTGTTTTCAAGACTGTCAGAAGTGGCAGTTACATAGGATTCAGACACTAATATATTTGCAAATAACTAAAATGAGGTAGAATTGATCATAACTGTAGAGACATACACAATTTGTAAGAACATCCAATTTTATTTCAACAACATCGGAACCTTAAAAGTATGAAATGAAACATAAAAATTGTGTGCCTGGTGCTTAGTCCTTATACAGTTATACCCCCTCCATCGCGAGGAAAGGGACAGGTGACGGCCGTCGCAAAACCGTAACCTCGCAAAAAACTGCAGGTCATTAATATGCATGCAGGTTACGCCCATTGCCCCACCCCCTAGAACTCCAGAGGGCTCCGGGCACTTTTTTGCTTCTCCCCTCGGACTCTCTGGGCACGGGGAAGAAAAGGGAACTGGTTTTGAGCCCCCTTTGACTCGGGTGACCCCTGCTCCCAACCCCGAGAATCTGCGGGTGCGCCGTGACCAAACCCCGTGCCGCTACTCCCGCCCTCTCCCCAGCCCCAGTGCTCTTGCCCACCGCCTGCCGCCCGCCCCGCACTGCCCGTCCCGTACCACCCACTCCATCCCGTGCCGCCCNCCACCCACTCCATCCCGTGCCGCCCGTCCCATCCCGCGCTGCCTGTCCCATCCCGCGCTGCCCATCCTGTCCTGTGCTGCCAGCCCCATCCCACGCCGCCTGCCCCCCGCCACCCATCCCGTCCCACACTGCTTGCCCTGTCCCACACACCACCCATCCCGGGCACTGCCAGCAGCACCACGCAGCGCGGGAGGGGTTCAGCTGCGGTAGTGGAGTGAGCATGTCCCACTGGCCGCCGCAGCCAGCCCCACTTTCCTGAGGCACTTCTCTTCCCCAAATGTAGCCATGGAAACAGCAACACGCATCCGCGGGGGGGGCAGTTCCCTGGCTGCGCATAGAGTAACAGGGGACAGCGGGACTCCTGGCCCTCCCTGTGGGGCTGGGCCAGCACTGCCCCACAGGGAGCTCTGGCACCGCCCCTCGGTGGAGCAGCGGCACTGAGCATGCGTGAGCCACAAAATTTCGCAAATGGTGGAATCAAAACTGCGATAAATTCACATCGCAAATGCATGAGGTCGTAATGGAGAGGTCGCAATGCAGCGGGGATTCACTGTATATGTTGTGGAGGATCCCAGCTTACTACCACAACATTAGAATTTAAATTGTATTTCATTGGGTAGTTTTGATTAAAAAAAATCATAAAAAGTCTTCAAAAAAATTGTGAGTTCAATGCATACAGATTTATTGAAGATGTTTGGAAGTGTTTCTGCTTGGTGGTTCAAACTGGGATGATGAGAGGAAGAATTATATTAAGCTTTTTTTATAAAGTTAACAGCAATAAGACTCATATACAGTATTTAAGTCTTATCCTGAAATTATATTAGTGATTCAACACAGTCTCCCATGATATACTCCTGGGGAAAATGGCAGCAAGGACTTAGACAGGAATATTCTCTGCTGGCTCAGGAACTGGTTGGATGGTCGAGCCCAGAGAGTGGTAGTTAATGATGTCACATCCAGTTGGTGACCGGTTGACTAGTTACTAGTGGTGTCCCCCAAGAGTTTGTCTTGGGTCCAGTCCTGTTTAATATCTTTATTGATGATATTGGGATTGAGTCCATCATGAGCAAATTTGCAGATGACATCAAGCTCGGAGCACGTGTTGATCTGTTAGCGGATAGGAGGGCCCTACAGAGGAATCTGGACAGACTGGAGAGATGGGCAGACTCTAATAAAATGAAATTTAGTAAGTCTAAATGCCGGGTTCTGCATTTTGGTCATAATAACCCCAAGCAGAACTACAGGCTGGGGATAGACTACTTGGAGAGTGGTCAGGTGGAAAGAGACGTGGGGATATTAGTTGACAGCAAACTCAGCATGAGCCAGCAGTGTGCCCAGGCAGCCAATGGCATCCTGGCCTGCATCAAGAATGGAGTGGCTAGTAGGTCATGAGAGGTTATCCTTCCACTGTACTCGGTGCTGGTTAGACCACACCTCGAGTATTGTATTCAGTTCTGGGCCCCTCAGTTCAAGAAAGATGTTGAGGTGCTGGAACAAGTTCAGAGAAGGGTGACTAGGATGGTAAAGGGGCTGAAATATAAGCCCTATGAGGAGCAGTTTAGGGAGCTTAGGGAGGCTTCCTCTTCTAGCCTGGAAAAGAGGAGGCTCAGGGGTGATCTTATTGCTGTTCATAACTACCTAAAAGGGGGTTGTAGACAGGCGGGGGTTGGTCTTTTCTCCCTGGGCATTGGAGATAGAATGAGAGCTCACCGTCTTAAACTCCAGCAAGGGAGGTTTAGACTTGACATTCGGAAAAAGGTTTTCACCACAAGAGTGATTCGGCATCGGAATGCGTTGCTCACAGACATGGTTGAATCGCTGTCCCTGGAGGTGTTTAAGGGTAGACTGGATGAGGTGCTGAGGGTCATGATATAAATGTTATAGATGTTAGGATTTAGTTGGATTATAGGTCGGACTAGATGATCTTCAAGGTCTTTTCCAACCTTATCAATACTATGATACTATGATGCTTAAGGTAACATTTCTCAAGATGGCATTAGGATAGCATTGAGTTTTTTCCAAACTATAGAACATACATAATCAGAATAAGGGATAATATGTATGTATTTTCAAAATCAATTGAAAAACATCAGAACTCTCCCAGAAGCTTAAAGGCCTCAGCAAAAAAATATGCTATTGTCTCTGCCTTTAACATGGTAAGACAAAAACAAAAAAAAAGCCATCTTAAAAAAAACACTCTCATGCAAATTTTCAGAAAATTGCAAAAACCGCATAGCAACCTCTCTGGGAAATGCTACCAATGGGTCTGATCTGTGCTTTGTGCCCATTTCTCATGGTGATCTTTTATCTGGGAACAAAGCCACGATTGCTGGAACAGGTCTGCTTGCATAAAGTAACAGCTTATCCAATAAACAACAAAGGACAATCTAGTTCTCAGTACAGATAACCTGGCTGAATGCAGATGAGCTTGCTCAAGAAACAAAGCATTCTCAGCTGAAGCTGAAGTACCTGGTTAAGCTGTGCTAAGGCAGCCCCACATACCATCTGGATACTGAAAGGAACTTGTTCAGAACTAGGCAGGATATGTGCCCAGCTCTAGGCTAGCCTGTAGACAGAAATCAAAGGCTATGATACACAACATCACCTTCATCTCATTTGGAGCTCTGACATTTTAAGTTCTTCACACAGGACTGGCCAGAGGAGTTGTTTCACTTACCTTGGCTGTGGCTTCCTGTGTCTAATACAGTAATAGTTCTCATATTCGCACCTAATGATTCACATCTTCACTATAATAATTCACAATAATAATTCTCAATAATAATTGGCTATTTGTGGAGCACGCCTGCATGGGGTGGGGAGGGTGGTGCCACAGTTCATTCCCTTATGAGTGTTGCATGGCAGGGAAGGTCTGTAACATGTGGTGTATACTCCCTCGGCGTCACCCGTGCCAAGAGTGAGGTGTCCCGCCGCTTCTCTCCCTGGGTGTCCTGGCTACAGGCAGGAGAGGTGGTGCTGATATGTGTGTTAACTGTGGTGGAATCCATGCACAAAATGCTCGTGTCCCCGGGAGCTGTGTTCCCGGCACCCAGTGCACCACGTGATATACACAGCCCCAGTGAAAGTGCCCCTGCAGCGCTGCAGCCTCCTCCACAGGAGCTACCCTGCCCTTTCCCCGTGTCCCCCACTCATCTGTGTGTGCCAGGACCAGGGTGTACTACCACTTCTCCTCCTGGGGTCCCAGCATGAGGTGCTCTCAAGCGTTTGTCCCTGCCAGCACTTTTCCAGGGAGTGCCTGCAGAGTGCGAGCAGTGACTGCCAAGACCCTGCCCTGCCCCAGTCCCAGGGCAAGCTTCCCCACTACAGCAGCAATACAAGCATGTGTGGCGGCTCGGCAGCAGCGAAAGGGGCAGCATGGCCAAAGTGAAGCTCAGGGATTCTCCAGAGGGTCTTCCCACATGGAGAGGGCTCAGAAACTCTTCCCTTTGCTCCCCTGTGCTGTGAGAGGCTGTAGGAAGGTGCCTAAAATGCTTCCCAGCTCTCTGGGGCAATGGAGGGTGGCGAGATGAGCGTGGCCTATGAGCATATTCATGCTTAAGGATTGGGCGATTCACGGGACCCCCATGAGACCCGTAATCAGTGAATGTGGAGATAAGACTGTATTTCAACTAATACTATGATAAGATGGTAAATAAGAGAACCTAAAGTGATAGTTATTATTTGTTTTAGGAGGTGGTTAGATGCTGAAAAGAATAGTGTACCTTGGGGTACCTTGTCAGGACCCAGAGAAGGAATATAAATCACATATGAAGAGAAAGAGAATACATGAGAGAATACGGCAATTGCCACAAATAAGGAATTATGTCACTCTACCTAATTTTAAAAAACAATTTAAGCACATTAACAATCAAACAGTGAATTTATTTGCAGGAGACATTTATAATACATAGAAAACAATACTTATTGTTTGGTTGATTAAATAGAGGGAAAAAAGCAAAATAAAACCACAATACGTTATTCAGTGTTCCATATATTTGTTAGCTGACATTTTAAAAATGAAGCTTTTGGGATTTTTATTTTCCCCCCTAAAAAACTCCCAGCCATGAACAATGCATAGTAGGAACAAAGGGTCTAGAAATCTAACATTCCACAGCTGTGAGTCTGTGTGAAAAATAAGGCTATGTGGAGGAAAAAAACCCTCACAGCAAATTTCAAAACAATTCATATTCCATTGACAGGCTTTAGATAAGATCATCTAGGCTTTAGATAAGATCATCTAAGTATACGAAATGTAAAAGCAAAGTTATGTAAGAGAAAGAGGAATTTAAAATACAAACAAACAACTGGGGAAGAAAGGAAATAGATTTTTCTAGTGATGGCTTGGAAATAACCTCTCACCTTTGAAGCTAATATCAATGAAGGTCAATGCTGCAAAAACCATCCCAAGACAAGCTACAACTACCCTTACTACTCTCTCAGCACATGTTTATTGACAGAAAGACAAAGTGTTAAAAAAGAAAGTTTGATCATCAGGCACTGAATGATTCAGTGAACTGCTGGAAAAAGCATCTTCCTGCTCTGAAATGTTAATTACAAGTTCTCTTCAGGTTTCATCACAATGTAAATGGAATGAGTGGAATTGCAGTGTCATATCCTGCTCTTTGTTCCTGTACTTTCACACTGGGTCAGCAGAGGGAACGTTTCATAGAGCCATAAACTGAAGATCTTCACTGCTCTTAATCGCTGCTGTCTGCTCCTCACATGATGGTAGAGGTAGAGTCCAAGGAACAGGAGTCATGGAGCTGCCTCTGTCCAATTTTCTGGCAGCTCCTTGTACAATGCTTCCCAAGTGCTGCATTCGTACATGGTGAGTACCCCATGTCACTAAGTCCCATTAAATAAATCATCTATATAAAGCTTTACATGACATTCAGGATAAGGAGAATATAAAATATTTGCTAATATTTACCTGTGATAAGAGTCAGATTCCTTACTCACAAGGTTACATGAACAAAGCTGAGGCAAGACTAGTTGTGGAAATTGGTCTGAATGCAGGTGGACAGAATGAACATTTTACAAATAACCACCTATATTCAGAGTTTAACTCCCATCTTTTAAAAACAATTAAATACAGACTTGGCTACATAAGCCTTTATAATCCTTCTTCATCTGTCATAAATTACATCCAGATACAAATTCCAATCTTTCATATAAAAGATATACTAATTTAATTTAAAAATATTTCCTACAGGTCAGCCTCTGCTGTCATGTAAAATTTACAGGAAACTATTGGGAAAACTGGGATTGTAGATGTACTGAACAAAATTGTATCCTTATTAAAAGAAAGCAGAAACACCCTGACTGGTATGGGGAGGTCTGTCCTGAAAACTATTTCTTCAGTATACTCTACACAGTCTTGCTCATCCCAGTTATCATCTGAACAGCACCAACACTAGCATTAAGAGACTGGTGAATTCCGAGCCTCTTTCATTTAACTTGTACAGAACACGCTGGGTTTAATTTCCCAAGTTAGCAAAGAGCATGTAACATCCCTTCTGCTAAGAAGTTTGCTATTTTCTTGTCGTATTGTGCATTATCAGAACATGCTATGTAAATCTTTGCTGATACAAAATAATTCTATTAAAAAACAAAGCAGAACAATGACAATAATTATGGAACTCTTCTGGCAATTTAAAAGTAAAAGGTACATATAACATTTCTGAATATTAAACATTACTTTTTCCATCTGATACAGATTTAAAATGCATAGTACTATATACATAAAGAGTAGCAGCCATCCAATCTTTAAGAGTGCTCTGTGTTACAGTCCAGCCAATATGCTCTACAGTTATATTGATGGATTTTGTATTAAAGATTCTGAGGGGCTAATTAGAATGATAAGTTGAAAGATTTCATTTAAGGAATTACTTCCTTTTTATTTTTACAAAAACAAAAGAAACATCACAAATACTCTAGAATAAAAATCCAACATCACTGTATCCCTTTTATGCTTTCTTTTGTTTAATAAACAATCAACTCCCCAGGAAAAACCCTCCCAATAACTGTATGTATTATCAGAACGTAATCAATATGTTGGGATTACAGGAAGATGAAATGGATCCACTGAAACTTTTTCTTTAGATAGTAGTCCAATTTAAGGATTGCCTTTGTCCACAGGTAATCTAAGATGTGCTGGGTCACTATTCATGCCCAGTTTGCTTGAAGTCCCCATTCAAAGCATCTGTATATAACCAAATTGACCCTTACTCAGTAGAATTCAAGCATGTGGAGAAATGGACCCTTGAATTATATTTAAACATTTCTAGTACTCTCTAGAGTCTTTACAGCACACCAGTGTGTGTGTTTTGCTAAAACCATGACCAAGGTGTAAATCTCTTCTCAGGCTGACAGCACCAGAACAAGAGGACATGGTCTTAAACTGCTCTGGGAGAGGTTTAGACTGGATGTTAGGAAGAGGTTTTTCACAGAGAGAGTGATCTCTCATTGGAATGGTCTGCCCAGGGAGGTGGTGGAGTCACCATCACCATGGGATAGGGAGTTAGGTCATATAAAAATAAAAAAAAAATGATCATGGCGTGACCCTGAGATTAGCTCCTATGGATAAAACGTGGTGTTCATGGTACCAAGGTTGTGGGTTTGATCCCTGTACGGGCATTCACTTGGGAGCTGGATTCAATGAACCTTGTGGGTCCCTTCTAACTCAGAACATTCGTGATTCTGTATTGTCTTCTTCACCCTCTTCAACCCTGGGTTGAAATTATTTAAAATCAGAAGCATGGGCCTGCCACCCCACAGAACCTTCCAGAGGTGAACTTCAAGAGGTCCACCCTGCCTGTGACAGCTCTGGAGAAGTAAGTAAACTCCCCAGCAACAAAAAAACTCACAGGGTCTCTCATTACTGCTTGCATCATCTCAAGGGAAGAGTACATCTTAATTGTGAAAGGAACTGTGCAAAAATACACATCAGTGGACAGATGCAAACATCACTTATGAATCCATGCAGTAGCACCAGGAATTGGGCTCAGCCCAACTTGTAAAATTACCCAGGCTTTTACCTCTAGTGCCAAAAGAATCTATTTGACCTGGTCATGAATGTTTCAGTACTTCCTGCAGGCCAGTATCCATGAGCTTAGGTTCCACTTCAGTTCCTGATGGAAAGGCCATTTCTGTAAAGGAAGTTCAGGCTGCAGCAGCTCCTGTGGGAAGCACTGTACGAGGCAGAAGTTGAAGGGTATTTTTCAAAAATACCGTATTTCAAATATTTAGGCTCCCAAGCTGGAGCATTTTTGTTTCAGCATAAGCCTATATTGAGACCAGGCTCTGATTGAATCTGATTTATATACTGAGAAATATATCATAGGAGGACATGACAGCAACAGATAATCCCACTGGGTACAAAATATTACAGACTTAAAGAGCTTCCAAGAATGTCAGACATACTTCGGTCAGCAAAACACTGACTGTTCTTCCACTGTTCATTCAAGAACAAGGATATGGTCTGTATTCATTTCAGACAGCAAAGTAAAATGTTTAAATTGTTCAATTCACAATCATATTCTTCCTCAAAATAATTCCGATCCAAGACCAGCTTCAGCTAAGTATCTTTGTTAGCCATCTTTGAATAGAGTAAATCCTTGCAAAGGAAAAGAACCCTTTGAAACACACAGAGCCATCAGTGAGTTACTGTACATATTACATGCATAGCATCAGAAGATAGACACCATAAAAACAATAGGTTTCACTTTTAACTGTAAACAGGTAGAATGCAGGATTATTTTCTGAGTAAAACACCACAAACATTACATATCACTTAGGAAAAAATGTGCACAGCATACCTCAGCACTCAGAAACTAAATTTCAGTTATCTTGCAGCTATTGCTGACAAATATTGCCTTGAAAAAAACTTCAGTTGTGTATGGTAATATACAACTGAGTGTGTAAGAAACACAGATGGGGGCTTTGTTATCACCCCACTTACTTCATTTTTAGCAGACATTGGCACTTCTCAACTATGTCCTGAGGACAACATTCCTCCAGTCATTTTGGCCAGCTGAAAAGGAAAGCTGCTATCCCACATGGCTGCTCTCTCCCCATTAACACATGGTAAGCCTTGGCTTAGCTTTCCACCATTTCGAGATCAAACTTTAAGGCTTCTTAGATCCAGTCTGACAGAACACCGGGATTAAAAAATCCAAAACAAGACACTTTAAGACTATGCTGACTGGTAAATGATCAAAGCCTACAAAGACTTTCTTGCAATCATTCAAATAATAAAACACAAACATTTCTCCCTTCCACTTGACAAGTGTTTGGGGCCAAATAATTCCCTTATTTTGAGATCTAACTTAATGAAGTCTGGCTTTTTCCTGAGAAACTTCACAATACAATGTCTCCAAAATTAATACAGTGTTTAAAGAGGAAATAAAAAGGTCTTTACATCTGTTAGATTTCTCAATGCCACAGGCACCATGTTGTACAGTTTTAAATTAAAACAGCAGCCACCAGTGATTGTTCTTTCAGTGTCATTTTAAGGGAATTATTTCAATCTCAGTTTGAAAAGGCAATGGATTCATTATTTCTGTGTACTTTGAGAACTGATGGAAGTGCATCCCATGTTCTATCGTGCTGTCACCATCCACAGTCCCAGAGCAACATTGGCAGCCAAAAGTGCACTACCAGCAAGCAAAATTAAAAAGCCCACAAGTTCTCTGTTTTGTTTTTCTACAATCAGGGAACTCAGTGTGGCTTCCAGGAATGAATTTAATATCCACTGACCATCCAAAGCGAAGCAGGGTACAGCATTAATAACTGCCAGCGCTCCTGAGAGTGAAATTAGGTACCTGGTTGACTTTAGTTAAGGGTCATTAATAATATCTAAGAAAAATGTGAAAAAAAAAAATATATATAAAGCATATATAAATATATTATTTTTAGAAAGCAGAGACAAAGAGATGAGGACTACTTTTATAGCTGCCATTCTTTTTCACGGAAATTATATAAGTAAAATGAGTTTTACAGCATACCTGCTCAGAGAAGTAGATTTTTACTTTTTAAGTGCTATGTTTGGTTACTGAAAACAACATTCAATTTTTACAATGTGAAAAGAACCAGGAGACAGTGAAACCACACTTGATGCTGTCCATCTTTCTCCCTTGCTTTGTGTGGTTTTGGAGGAAGGTCATAGTTCTGACACTATGCCTGAAGTAAGAAGGTATTCTAGACTTATGACCCAAGTATGAAATCATGACTTATTGGGTCTGTCTGAGCCCACAGCAGCTCTCACAATGCTGTGCTTCAGAAGGGTGTTGATAACACACAAGTGTTTCGACTACAGCAGGGCACAGATCACAATAATATCCCCTCCCCCCAACTGAGGATGAGATTCTGGGAGGGGACACGAGCAGCCCAGCTGACCCAGACTGACCAAGGGGATATTCCATACCATATGACGTCAGCTCAGATATAAAAGCTGAGGAAGGGAGCAAGGAGGTTGGGGGCAGGGTGGGGGGCATTAGTTGTTCCTGATGACTGCCTTCTAATCACACGTAGGAGCCCTGCTTCCCTGGACGTGGACACCTCTGCTGATGGGAATAGAGACTAGTTCTTTAGCTTTCCTTCTGCAGGGGCTTTTGCTTTGCTTTATTTTTGCTTATATTAAACTGCCTTATTCCAACCCACCTGTTGTATATCATCTCATTATTTGGGACTGAGTGACCGTCCAGGACCCTGGCATCCAGGGGTAACGGGTGAAACCTGTTACAATCTTTTTGGCATTCCCAACGTGGGGCAGATAAAGGCAGTTAAATATATAGAGATCGTCCATGCTATAGGAATAGTAGCAAACCCTTCTGAGTGGTAAGCACTTGTGCGGGACACGGAGTTTGCTTGGCAGCAGTGCTTATCATTTGTTTGGGAGTTTGCTTGGCAGCAGTGCTTATCATTTGTTTGGGAACACACCATACAAACAATGAGTGCTTGCTTTGGTGCTTGCATACTAATAGGCCTGTTATGTGGGGGAAGTTATTTGCTGGGAACACCTCTTCCTTCCTGCCTGGAATTGACACTGGGATGGATGGCTTTATGAGGAGCCCTGTATTGGGTTTGTCTTAGCCCATAGCAGTCCTCACAACACTATGCTTCAGAAGGGTGTTGATAACACACAACTGTTTTGACTACAGCTGGGCACACTGTCCCTTTCCCCCAACTGAGGACGAGATTCTGGGAGGGGTCATGAGCAGGTCAGACATTCCATACCATATGACGTCAGCTCAGATACAAAAGGTGAGGAAGGGAGCAAGGATGGGTGGTGCATTCATTGTTATCATAGTATCATAGTATTTATAAGGTTGGAAAAGACCTTGACGATCATCTAGTCCAACCTACAATCCAACTAAAACCTAACACCTATAACATTTATATCATGACCCTCAGCACCTCATCCAGACTACCCTCGGCGATTCAACCACCTCAGTGGGCAACACATTCCAATGCTGGATCACTCTTTCGGTGCTTTCACTCTTTAGATGCTCCTCCCACTATTCTCTGCTTTTGGTGATGTGCAGCTCAGACTTCTTGAGCCAGAGTCTACATGCTTAAACAGACCTTTGTGTTTAGTAATCCCCAATAAAGCTTGCTTCTGGTAATTTCTCTAAAATGTTGGGTTTTTTATTTTTAATTTCAGTAGTCTCTTGGTAACTTTTGGCAGTGACTTCCACACCTGACTCAGGTGTCCTGTGACAAACTACCTCTTCTCATTCCTTTTAAAGATTCTAGCTAGCAATTTAATTTGATGTCTCTGATTTACAATTCCTGACTACATCTTCCCCACTGACCTTCTCCCTGCAGGTCACCAAGGTAAAGACAGTTCTTTCTTGTTCATACATTCCATGGTAAAACAAGCAACACTGGTACAAAAGCCATTCTGAATTCTTCATCTATTTTTGCCCTTCTCTGTATACTATATTATCTTTGAGTATCAAATATCACATGCGGTCCTTAAGGGAAGGATGTGCTGAGGATCTCTAAGTTGCTGTGAATTTGTTTTATTTTTTCTTGTCCTGGTAGTTTTTAGCACCATTTGATCTGCTTCTTACCTCAGCTGAGCTGCTGTTTTCATGCAGAGCATCCCAACACTGCTGTGAGGCAAACCTATCCTGTTACCTCAACACTTGGATTTGTTCTCACAGTGGGAACCATCCACCATTAAAGGACAGAGCAGGACTTCACCTTTGATGACTACATCCTAAAATGTGTAGGAGCCCTAATTAACTGGATGTGGACATCTCTGCTGATGGGAAGTAGAGATTAATTCTTTTGCTTTGCTTCTGTGTGGGCTTTTGCTTTGCTTTATTTGTGCTTATATTAAACTGCCTTCTTCCAAAACACCCTTTGTATATCATCTTATTATTGGGACTGAGCGACCATTCAGGCCCCTGGCATCCAGCCAGGGTAAAACCTGTTACAAGCCCCCTTGTGGACCTTACTAACAATTTGGTATTGTTATTATTATTATTTGACACTGTCAGCACACTGTGGTGTTTGTACAATCTGATGCTACCCTGGTGTGACAGAAAGGAAACTTTGGGTGATGACATATTGAAAGGTGCCCGGAGGCATTCAGTTCCTGGGTGGCACGGTGTATTGGAGACTTTGGGGAGGTTCCTGGGATGGTTGCCACCTCTCATTGCCTGGGATTTCACACCTGAACAAGTGTTTGATCCTAAGAAACTGACACGTCACCTGATGGAAGAGTGCCTTGCTTACTCTAATGAAAACCAGCAGCTCCCCACCCTGTACTGGAGCCTGGCCTGTGCCTACCAAGCTGCAGTTTAATACGCTCAGAAGACAATGGTGGAGGTTGGGAACCAAAATGTTCTGGGGAACACAAAGGCTGAGATGGGGACTCAAACACAACACCTACAGTAACGGCCTCAGTAGCGAAAAGGAATAGATGGACAAGGGAATCTACAGGTCCATCTCAACAATTAATAAGGAAGGAAGAAGAAGTAGAAGAAGGAGCAGAAAGGGAAGAGGGGGCAGCTGGAAAAGCTGGTCTTCCACCAAAGAAATTGGAACGCATCAAACAGGAAACTGAAGTCACCCAGTCTTTGACCTCATTGGAACTCCGAGAACTGAGAAACGATTACAGCATTCCAACCCGGCTGCTTTGATGCTGGGACAATGGGGCTGACAGTCAGCAGTTGGAAGACCATGAAGCCCAGCAGCTAGGATCCCTTACTAGAGACCATGAAATCAAAAGAGGGATTGGAAGATAAAGAATAATTTGCAGCCTTTGGAGATGGCTCATTTGAAGTGTGAAGGAAAGATATCCTTTTAAGGAAGATCTAATGAGCTCCCCAAGGAAGTGGACTACAGCAGATGAAGGTATCCAGTACCTAAGAGAACTGGCAGTATTCCAAATAATTTAGAGTGACAACGACTCACTTATAGACCCAGAAGGTTTCCCTTGCACAATGGCCATGTGGAGGAAGGTAGTTCCAGGTACCCCATCATCATATTCCAATAGCTATTCCAAAAGCTTGGAATTGCCCAAGCAAGTGTATTGCCCAAAGATACATGAACCAACTGTAGAGATGATGTTGTCCTGACTTCGGAATGTGGTAGACACTCTGGGTGCTCCCTCATCCCCAAGGGCCAGAACCTCAGCTTGCAGGAACAGCTCAAGATATCAGTCCCCTCCTGCCCTACCCAGAGGGAAGGGAAGCCCCAAGCGCAAGCCAGGTAGCGAACTCTGGGTCTTTCTGCGTGACCAGGGAGAAGACATGAGGAAGTGGAACGGGGAACCCATCTCTAAGTTGGAAGCTTGAGTACGTGAATTGAGAGGGAACAGAGTTGTTAGGAGGGGGGTACCCAGGAAAGCTGTCCATGTAGTTAAAACCAAGAAAATAATTGGCAAATTCCTGCACATAAAAGGACTGAACTCAATGCCTTTGATCCTGGTGAGAGGACTTCTGATTGAGCATCACAGAAGTCAGATAGTGAATACCCTGACCAGGAACAGGAATAGAGGGTCTCTCCCTTCAGCCAGGAGGAGGAAAGGGATAACTGGGTGTACTGGACTGTGTGGATTCCATTGCCTGGCACATCGATCCACAGAAGTATAGAGCTTTGGTAGACACCGGTGCACAGCGTACGCTGTGCTGTCAAGGCATAGGAGTGTGGAACCCATTTGGAACTCTGGTGAGACAATGGGATGCCAGGAACTGTCTGTATCAGAGGCTGAAGTGAATTTAACATGGGACAAATGGGAAAAGCACCCCATACAAATGGCCCACCCCAGAGGCCATTTGTATCCTTGGCATTGACTACCTTAGGAGAGGGTACTTCAAGGATCCAAAGAGCTACTGATGGCTTTTTGGTGCAGCCACTGTGATTATGGAGGAAATCAAGCAACTATGTACCCTGCCTGGTCTCTCAGAGGATCCCTTCATTGTGGGATTTCTGCAAGTCAAGAACCAGCAAGTGCGGACTGCTACTACACCAGTGCACCGACAGTAATATCGTACCAACCAAGATTCCCTAACTCCCATCCATGAGCTAATGGATGATGTACTTAGTACTCTGACTTGTTATCAGGACAGGGGATGTGGTATATTCATGATATCATTGTGTGGGGCAAAACAGCAGAAGAAGTTTTTGAGAAGGGGAAGAAAATAATCTAAATCCTTCTGAAAGCTGGTTTTGCCATAAAACAAAGTAAAGTAAAGGGACCTGCACAAAAAGTTCATTTTTTAGGAATAAAATGGCAGGATGGATGCTGCCATGTGCCCATGGATGTGGTGAATAAGGTAACAACTACGTCTCCACCAGCTAATAAGAAGGAAACACAAGCTTTCCTAGGCCTTGTGGGATTTTGGAGGATGCACATTCCACGATACAGTCAGCTTGGGAGCTCCCTCTATTGAGTGACCTGGAAGAAGAACCATTTTGACTGGGGCCTTGATCAACAACAGGCCTTTGAGCAGGTCAAACAGGAGACAGCTTGTGCAGTAGCTCTTGGGCTTGTTCACACAGGACCAGCTGGGCAAAATATCCCATACACTGCAGCTGAGGAGCATGGTCTCAACGGGAACCTCTGGTAGAGAGCACCAGGAGAAATCCCTGGTCAACGATTAGGGATTTGGAGGCCAAGGTTATTGAGGATCAAAAGCCAATGAAAAGGAGACACTGGCAGCCTTTGAGGGGGTTTGAGCCGCTTCAGAAGTCACTGGGACAGAAGCATGACTCCTCTTGGCACTATGGCTGCCTGTGCCGCATTGGATGTTCAAAGGGAATATTCCCTCAACACATCACACAACCAGTGCTACGCAGAGTAAGTGGGTAGCCTTGACTACACAAGAAGCCTGGACAGGAAAACCGAATTTCCCAAGCATCCTGGTTTTTGAATATGCTGTTCTCTGTTGAAAAAAAGTAAAGAGAACAACAACATCCTGTTATTCAGTTCAGTATAAAGATACAAAAAAGATGAAACTCCAACATATCAAAGCTAGCAAAAACATATTTTTTGTCCTGCTGTAAATTGGGACTTACTTTGACTTTCTCATACATCTGTTAAGGCTCACCCTCAAGTGTTTAAAAAAGCACTGACCTAAAATATATTATTAAGCACAAGAAAGTGAGAGATTTCCTTTCAAACTTGGCACATGGACAATAATCAATGGAGAGATGGGATAAAGATGTCAAAACTCTACAGAAGTATTTCAGAGCATCCTGTCTAAAATGATATCCGACTGGAATTTTGCTAGGTCACTAAATCCTAAACAGATCCTATCTTTCCTTAAAAGAACAAACATACTGGAAAGGATACTTGCAAAATGTCTCTATCACCACAGGCAGATCCATGCTTAGGAAGTTTTGTCGTGGTACAAAACTGCTGAGACTTACTGAAATGAGAATATAAAGATACACAAAGCATGAAAAGTCATTCCAGGGTTATAACATTATGAATTTTAGATCATAACTTTGCAGACACATCAGATGTGAAATTACCTTCTTCAAGGGGAAATAACCAATCTAAACATGGGTTTGCTTGGGTTTTTTATTCTCACAAGTGTTCAGCCATTACATCTTTCTTAAACATATCCACTATCACAGTAAAGTCACTCCACAAAATACAATTAGCATTTCAGTAAAATTAGATATAAAAATCATATTTTCAAAGGCAACCGGACATCTATAGTCATAAAGACCCCATTAGGCAATTTCAGTTATTTTCAAAGAAGAGAGATTATACGTAGTTACCAGATTTCTTCAACATATGCAGTCCATACATATATTTTCTCTGAAGGCCCACGGGACATGCTCCCCTACCTGGGAGAGCAGCTCCTCAGGAGCACTGAATTCCATCCCCACACAGCCCTGTCCCAGCTGGGTGCTCATTCCAGGGCCATGAGGTCACAGAGCCCCATGAGGCTGGCCCTAAGAACTGACTGTTCAGCTGCCTTCCCTGATTGCAGCAGCAGCAGAAGCAAGAGCAGTAGCAGTGCAGTGTAAAGGGGACCATGGTCCTTGTCCACCTCCTCCTTCTCCTGACGGCTCTGCATGCCAGGGCTGCCCAGGCTACTCCAGGGCAATCGCAGGAAGCAGGTAAGCTGGAAGCACCAGGGCAGCCTTTCATGGGCCTGTGGGTTCTTCTCACTAAGAATGGATGATGGGTTTGTCCTCCAGTGCTTTAAGTGAGGGTTTCCTCTGTGTGAGCACTCTCCTGGTAAGAGTCCCAAGGGACCATCTTCTCCTCGAAGGGTGTTGCACATTGCCATAAAACAGTGTTGAGATGCCAGCTCAGAGGTCCCCATGTCCTCTTCAGCAGCTCTGGCAATCCACTGACATATGACTCCCACACTGTTACCTGATCCCCTTCCAGTGCAATGGAAACACTTCTGTGTGCTTGCTTCTAGATGATTCTCTGGCAGATTCTCTGGCAGCTTGGCAGAAAGATGGTTTGGAGCTCTTGGGCCAGCCTGCAGGTAAGTTCTCAATATCCCTTTCTTTGAAAGAATAACAATCAACAATGTGTCAAGAGTTTATTAATGAGCCATTTTGCTTAAGATTTCCAAACAATTAAGGTTGGTGGCTTGCTGAAACCTTTGCCAGTTCCAGTCCTCAAGCTCAAGACTGAGAGTGCAGGTAAGTTAGTTGGAGGGAGCAGCACTGCCCTTTTAATCTTCCTTCCATGTGAAATGCACATGGCTACTTTCATGGCCAGTGCCAGCCACTCACATGGTCAGACGATTGCTGTCCTGTGGTCAGCTGGTGTCAGCCACCAGGGTGGCTGTGCAGACATCTGGATCACATTCCACAGACAATGACAAACGGGACTCTCAAACAAATGTAGCTCCCACTGTAGCTCTATTCCAAAGCTCACCCTGAGAACCTACAGGTCCAAGGCACAACAGCAGCCCACAGACAGATCCCTCTCATGAGCTGAGGTCCAGAGCAATGTTCCTGTTCCCACACTGGGCAGGGAACCTAGAAGGAATCTCTCCATCCTCCTGCATCTTCTGTGCCTGAGTCACGCTGAGGGCTTTTCCTCTCTCTGCTTTTTGGCAGTGCTGGTAAAGCCTGGAGAGAAATCCAACAAAAATGCCAAAAAACTTCCTCAAACAGACTCAAAGCACTCAGGTACAGAGCAGTCCTGCTGTGGTCCCTAAGTGTGAGACATGTCTTGAAACCTGGGAGCAGCTGTGAAGGGTCCCCAGGCTGGAAGAAGACAGATGGGGAGAGCCCAGCTGCAGACCCCTGGGGTGTGGGAGGTGGCCCAGGGAGGGAGAGTTGCAGGTGGTACTGCCTGCTGCAGGGATGGTTTTGTCCGTGTCCCTCAAAGGAGTGGCTGGTCAAGCAGTGGTGCTCTGCTGTGTGCTGTCCTCCTGACCATCTGAGATTTGTTTGGAGGGATGACCTGCCCCAAAGGGTGGGAGTGCTCCTCCAGGCTCTAGCACTGGGGGGGAAACAGAGAATATCCTGGTGATACCAAACATGCTGCAAGCTTACCAGTGGTGCAAGGGATGGACTAACATTTTAAATTGCTCCTGCAGAAGTGACTGGAGAGAACACCACAGACATTCCCAAACCCCAGAAGAACATTAAAAGTACTTTCTGTCGTGGACCAGGCTGTGTGATAGGCATAGTGGTAGTCTTTCTTGCCCTGCCAGCTGGGATACTGTTGTGTTCTCTTGCAATCAGCTGGTGGTGTCACACAAAATGGTGAGTTCCTCATCCCCTCACCCCATGCTTCCTTGGATACAGAGGGGAATATAGTAACTAGAGATGAGGAAAAGGCAGAGATACTTAATGTCTTCTTTGCCTCTGTTTTTAACAGCAAGACACTGTCTAAAGGACAACTGGACTTCTAAGCTGGTGGATGGGTTAGGGGTACAGTAGAAACCCCCTGTAATCCAGGAGAAGGTAGTTAGAGACTTGTTGAGTGGCTTAGATCCTCACAAGTCCATGGGACCAGATGAGATCCATCCGAGAGTGATGAAGGAGCTGGCAGATGAATTCGCTAAGCCACTTTCCATAATTTACCAACAGTCCTGGTTTACTGGTGATGTACCGGATGACTGGAAATTGGCCAATGTGACACCCATCCACAAGAAGGGCTGGAAAGATGATCTGGGTACTTATAGACCTGTCAGCCTGACCTCAGTCCCGGTAAAGTCATGGAACAGATAATCCTGAGTGCTATTATGCAGCACCTGCAAGATTGCAAGATAACGATGACAGTAGATCAAGTCAACATGGATTTAGGAGAGGTAGGTCCTGCCTGACCAACCTGATCTCCTTTAATAAACTGGTGACTCGCCTGGTTGATGATAGAAAGGCTGTGGAGGTTGTGTACTTGGATCTTAGGAAAACTTTGACAAGGTCTCCCCTGGTAAGTTTCAGAAGAAACTCTCAGATCGTGGATTGGATAGGAGCATTCTGTGCTGGGCTAGGAATTGGTTGGATGGACGAGCTCAGAGAGTGTTGGTAAATGGTGCCACATCCAGCTGGCGGCCGGTCACTAGTGGAGTCCCACAGGGGTCAGCACTTGGCCCAGTACTGTTTGATATCTTATTAGCTCAGATGGTTAAAGCATGGTGCTCATAACACCAAGGTTATGGGTTCAATCCCTGTATGGGTATTCACTTAGGAGTTGGACTCGATGATCCTTGTGAGTCCCTTCCAACACAAAATATTCTGTGATTCTGTGATTTCTTCAAAAGTTGCTCATAGCCAAGGGAGCCTTTTTAGTGAGGGTGCTGTGCAGAAGGGAGTTAGTGGCTTGGCAAAAATCTCCACTGAGGTTCCTGCTGCTGTCAGCACCTTTAATTGGCCTCTTAATTCCTGGGTCATCTCCTGGGAAGATGGAAGAGACATCCTGTGTCCCACCTTCAGCTCAGCCACTTCCTCTCTCCACAGGCGCCTCTCTGGAGACCACCAGGAACATGTTGGCTTGATCTCACGCCCCAACAGCCCCACCAGTTTAACTGAACCTGACCCACTACCGTAGCAGCACTAAGAAACTGCAACATCTAATCCCTGAGCTGTTGCTGCTCCGTAGCCCCTCCTCAGCTGCCCTGCAACAGCAGCACATACTGTCCAGCCCCAGCACAAACAGGTCCCTTCATCCTCAAACCCACTGGCCCAGCCCTCCAGACAGAGCTGAAGGTGGGCTCATCAGGGTTGGGGTTGGGCTGACAGAAACCTGATCCACAGCTTCAGGGATCAGCTCTTTTTGTCTAAATAAAAGAACAATCATACACAAATGTTTCAGTAGTATCAGAATATCTCGAGTTGGAAGGGACCGACAACGGTCAAGTCCAACTCCTGGCCCTACAGAGGGCCATCCAAGAGTCACACCATATGCCTGACAGAACTTCTTGAACACTGTCAAGCTTGGTGCTCTGACCACATCCCAGGGGAGCTCGTTCCAGTGCCCAAACACCCTCTGGGTTAAGAACTTTTAGCTGACACAGCTAAACCTCCCCTGACACAGCTTCATGCCACTCCCTCACGTTCTCTCATTGGTCACCGCAAAGAAGAGATCTGTGTCTACCTCACTTAATCACCTCAGGAGGAAGCTGTACCTGCTGCAATGAGGTCTCCCCTCATTCTCCTCCAGGCTGAACAGACCAAATGACTTCAGCATCTCCTCATACGGATCCCCTCGGGGCCCTTCACCATCTTCATTGCTCTCCTTTGGACGCCAAACAACATTGCTCTCCTCAAACAACATTGCTCTCCTTTGGACGCCCTCTAACATCTTTCTTATGTTGTGTGCCCAAAACTGTCAGAATGTTCAAGGTGAAGTGGCACCAGTGCAGAGAAGAGCAGGACAATCCCTTCCCTCAACCAGCTGGTGATGCTTTGCTTGATGCCCCCCCCAGACACAGTTGGCCCTTCTGGCTGCCAGGGCACTGCTGACTCATATTCAACTTGCTGTAGACCAAGAGACCGAGATCTCTTTCTGAGGGGCTGCTTTCCAGCCTCTCATTATGCAGTTTGCATGTATGTCCAGGTCAGGTGATATCCAAAGCAAACAACATGTCATGCTGAAGGCCTGTATCAGAACATCTGCTCTGACCACTTGTTCATGAGCCAAAATAGCATTTTGGCTGAGGTATTTAATGGTTTCAAAAGATATACACCGCAATATACTGTAATTTCAAATCTTGACTGACTAATACCTAATGATCACCATGTCACTGTCCTGGACCTGAAGTTATGCCTACACTGAGAATAGATCATTGATCTTCTTCCCTCTTTGTTACAATAAGTTGTTGTCACCAACAGCCACTAGACATGGATCTGAACTCCAAACCTTGCTGCTAAAGCAAACTTCAAACACAACAAAACTCTTCAGGAAGTTGGTGGACTGAGGTCTTAGTCACTGTAATATAAAGCAATGAATTTAGTGGTTGTAATGGAGCAAACCTAATGGCAGTAGGCAAATTTGTCCTCCAAGGAATAACAAAAGAATTACGTACAGAAATTATGTTTTCTAGGCTTGTCTTCAAAAAGACACTGCTGGGAAGAGGTGAACAGCAATGATCCTGGGTGAGAGAAAACAGTCATTGTTTTCCCACTCTAATTAAACAATTCTTTGACCTGGAAATAACATTTCTTTTGTTGGCTAATGCTAGATAGTGTTGGCAAATATTGAGAAGAATGTACAACAGACACAATTTTAATTAGAAGTGACTGAGAGACTAGGTTGACCAAAGAGCTTTTCAAAACTTCTTCATGGGGGAAAGAGCATGTATGCTACGGAGGAGACAAACAGCATGGCATGAGATATTTCTGTGTGGTCTCCAGAAGAACTATAAATGTCATCCTTTAAATATAGGGAAATATGGGTTAAAAGCAAAGAAGGACCATGCTCAGTGACAAGGGCAAACAAGCATGGAAATACTGAGAAACCAGGCTGTAGTAGAAAAACCTTTATCATGGATTACTGCTGTTGCTTATAAACATCCCCAAAGCCAGGAAGTGGCCTTTTTTCCTTTTTTTTAAGAAGACTCGCATGTAACAGAAGTATGAGACTCATCCAGTTCAGTGAAATTATCTCCTAGGTAAGTTTCACCTTCTTCTCCTGAAGGAAATCTTGGCAGTTTTTGATCTCTGATGGGCAACAGTAACATTGAGGGATATGACTCTCCCTCAAGTAGTGTGAATTCCAAATACAAATGTTGGTCACCAGATTCTTTCCAACCAGCAAGGGCCAGAGAAAGAAGCAAAAATTTTGCAGTATTAGAAATGACATGAGGGAACAAAATCTTTCACGCATAATAAAGAAGCAACACGGTAAAATCACATGGCAGTACTGTCAGGGCCCTCCATTTCAACTTTACATATCATCTGTCCAACACAAGGAGAGCCTCTAGAGCATAACTCACCTGCAGTAAGAAAAGTTCGAAAATATTGAGTAATACCACATGAATTAAACGTACAGGATGAATTTATATGGGATTACATTTGATACTTTTTACTGACAGAAATGGTAATTAAAAGGATCAATCCCTGTGTGTGTTCCAAACAACACATATTCCTATTCATTCCTTCTGTTGTAGTTTTGGCTAAATCCCTGGCACTGTAAGTTCATTTAGGATTACGGTTCTTTCAAGGGTTTTTTTTTAAATACTAAAAACAAACGTTATATATAGCATCCATAGGAACAAAAAATATTTTTACTAGTGTATTTTAATTTGAGGAAACAGAAACATTTAATAGAAATCAGCTGAAGAGACTATTTCTTCTAAGCAGCTATTCTGAATATACATTTTAAAAAATATGTTATCTCAAAGTTATCTTCAAATGGAAATATGAAATAACTACTGTTTCGCCATAAATCAAGGCTATCATGACAGCAATACAAGTCTAAGTAGAAAATACTACATGCATAATCTCAGGCAGCTATTCAAACATTACTTTAGTGACATTTCTAGAGTAAGTCAAGTCCTAGTACACCCTAGTGTAACTCTCATATCATGTTGTGTGTTAAATGCAGCACCGCTCTAAAAAGCACTTTTTCCTGCTAGTAGACAGATCACATAGGGCATTTGTCTAAAACATATTCCTATTTCAAAACTCATAGAGTACAGGAAGAAAATATTTTCCTTTTTTAATTATAAACATATGATTACCACATTTTGAACAGTCACATTTGGAAAAAAAACTCCTTCCACGAAACGTGCTTGACCCAGCCAGTATTGTACAGTGCAAAGTTGAGTCTGAAATATTTGGAACTTGTTCCACTGGAATGCATGAAACTCTATGATGGTACAATAGACTACCTGCTGCCCAGGATCCTAGAATTTCAGCTCTGATGTTTTTCCAAGGACAACACAAAGTATGGGGTTGTATTTGCAGCAAAGTTTGTGACAGAGTCAAGCTTTTAGCTTTCAAATTAATATATTCAATGCACAATTCCCAGGGTACAGTAAATCACGTTATAATTATATTCCTACTTGTATATGTAAAAAGTATTTTCATACAGTAACTTCTTAAAGTAGAACCCCCCCCTTTAGATGCAGTAACATTCTTTTCTGACTTCTGACAGGCTGAGAGGTTCAATTCTTTTGAATTACTGTTCAATAGGAAATGCTGACTAAAACTCCACTGCTCCAAGATATTGGAAAACAGAACAACATCAATTGTTCTGGAGTACCCATAGTCTGTATTGTTAGAGACCAAGAAAAAGAATTCCATATAGTTATAAAACTCTACTGTTAAAATATGTTGCTGCACTTGGAATATATGTCATCAAACATGAAACTGTATGTTAATATGTGAACAATGTTTTCCTCTTAAATGGCACGAGGAGAGAAATAACAAATGAAGACATCGACTCTGGGTATTTGTTAAAAAGTTGAAATAAATAACTCATCACAGACTATCAAATTACCAGCACGGAAAAATAAAGACTGACAGATTAACAAAAAATATGTTATGCAAGAACATTAATGGATTTACACTATCAGATTTCCTCACTGTTTAAGAAGCTCTTTTGTACCTAAGTCCAGTGCTTATTCAGAAAAGTACAGTGACTTGCTAAGGAGATACTACCAAGACATCTGAAGTAGATTCACCCAAAGAGGTAGAGCTGTCTATGAGAAACAGGTAGGTTCCTCATAGGAAGGGACAGTAGTTTAACACTTTAAATGTTTTAAAGCTCATCTGAAGCTGAATCTCACCATGACAATCAAGCTACTAAGTAGGATGTTGGTAAGTTTGTTCATTGTCTCCATACTTACTTCAGCAGCAGAATTACTGCTTACTTACATATCTGGTACAAGCATGCTCAAAGGAGAGCCACAGTGAATGTCAAAGTAAGGAACTAAACTGTTACATGTTATTTCATTTAGGGCAGCCAAATGAAAAAAAAAGAAAAAAGATCACATTGGGATAACATTTGTGCCTCAGTAGTCATGGGAGTCTGTCTGATACTTGGGTAGTAGGGGTGATTTGGGCAGTCATGCTAATACTCCAGGCAAGGTGTTGGAGCAAGATGCCCCAGAGATTTTACAATAGAATTTTGAGAAGTTTATGTGTTAGGAAAATGCAGGTACGTATCTGGTTCCTATGACTAACCTGAGTAAGATCTCTTCTAGAAATAGCCCTTTCACACTTTTCTGAATAAACAACCATCTCATATCACATATGGCTTCTATTACCTTCATAACCCATTGCACTATGCACATTTCATTTTAGGCCTGAGTGGTCCATATCTCTCCACTGGCTGTAACAAGAAATGGATTCTGCATTAAACAAGTTAACTGATAAGCATTCCAAGAGCTTGTTCAAACAGCCAGGCAAAGAAACCATACTGGAGATTGGTTTTTGCTAAACTGTTTCAATAGATAATACCAACCTGTGTACTGAAGATGCATGGGGTGTCCTACATACAGCATGTCAATATGGGGTGGATGTTTTACCCTGATTAGTCTTGTTTGGTTCTCCAAAGAAGGAGTCACACAAAAGCTTGGAACAAAGTCCTTCTGGCAGTCTGTGTTGGTTCGGCAAACTTTGCTGGCTTCAATAACTTTTCGTGCTGGCAGACAGGCATACTGCAAAGGGTATTTAAAATTATTATGAAAGTTAAAAGGTAGTTCTTTAAAAGTTCCAACAGATCAGGATAAAAGGAACTAAGTATTCCTTTTCAAAGCAAAGAAATGCCTGACTGATATCAAGTCCATGAAGAGCTGAAGTCTCATTTTTATTTAGGTTTTTTTTTTTTTGTCAAATCCTGAAGAACCTCTACCTGATACATATTCAGCCTTTCATTCCATATTTAGAGGAATGAGAGAGGGTATGCACACATACCAAAATAAAAGCAAAGTATTTTAGAAAGGTACACACCTGCATAATAAAAAATCAAGGCATCTAAACATAAGTCAGTTATTTCTAATTGACAGAACCTGCATCAACATAGTAGTGACTTACCTGCATAAGAGCTTTAGTCCTCATTCATCTAAAACCTCATTTGGCTGAACAAAAGGTCATGTTCACTAAACAAACCAACAAACCTACGAGGTGTGTGGTAGCCTAGAAACCATTCTCAATTAAGATGAACACAGGACTTAATGCAGGGCTGTGTCCCCCTAACTCCTCTCTGTAACACTCTTCCACCCTGCAGTCTGAAAGACCAGATCTTTCTTGCTCCCCACAGGCCAAAGACAGTAGAGCAGAAGGGAAGAGGGTTTCCCCCTCATGTCTCTTGTAAAACCTCACTGACACTTCCTTTTGTTCTTATAACACAAGCAAGGAGATTTCTTAATCTACTGTTTGCCTTAGGGAGGAAAAAACCCCCGAAGTATTTTCTAGCTTTCTGGCCTGATCATTACACTCCCCACAAATGCATGTGTCAGACACTCACCATTAACCTCAATACAAACCCTCCCTATTCTAACGAGAGGGAGAGGACACACTTTCAAACAGTGCTGCACAGCACTGCAAAAGCTATTCAAAATAATTGTTCAAAAACTCACAGCCAGCCTAAGAACACTTGACAGTCACAAGGTCACAGGCCTCTGGATGCTTTTATTTCTTTTCTGTTCACAAGTAGTAGCTATGAGCTTAAGCATGTCCAGGCTCAGTGGAACAGTGATTTATCAAATCTTCTTGAACTCCAGGATGTCACCAGCTACTGTCATATTTCACAGAATCAGAATCACAGAGTATTCTGAGTTGGAAGGGACCCACAAGGATCATTGAGTCCAACTCTTAACACTGTCTCAAATCAACTGCTGGAATGTGCTCAATTCTTAGTGGTTAAGTACCTCAAAAACACCCTGGAATGGGAAGTTTACCATCGTAGAAACTGTAAACGTAGCAGAATTGGAACAGACTTATTTGAATTTCTTTGGGTATTTATCACTAGTGGTCAGAACATTACCAGGCTGATAATAGAAACAGATCACAAACAACAGAAGTTTACACAGTTGATACTTGTGCTCTTTTTCTTGTCAAGAGTAGCAATAGAAATATTCCATCACTGTCAATATGGAACACATATTTTAAACAAACATCTCTGTATTTTCATGGAAACAAAATGGTCTGGGTTGGAAGGGCATTAAAGATCATCTTGTTCCAACCCCACTCCCATGACACTTTCAGGGACACCTTCCACTAGACCAGGTTGCTCAGAGCTCCATCCAAACTGGCCTTGAACACCTCCAGGGATGGGGCATCCACATCTTCTCCAGGCAACCTGATTCAGTGTCTTACCACCTTCACATTACAGAATGTCTTCCTTGTATCTAATCTAAACCTGCCCCCTTTCACCTTAAAGCCATTCCCCCTTGTCCTGTCACATGCCTTTGTAAAAAGTCCCTCTCCAACTCTCTTGTAGCCCCTTTAGACACTGGAAGGCTGCTCTATTCCACTTTGAAGGAAGTAAGTCAAGATGCTGCTGAGAAACTTTACGTTTTCACGTGACAAGAAAATGAACATGGTGAAAAAGGAATCAAATAGGGGCCCTCACTTTGAGAAACTGTGCGATAGATAGGACATGTCCCTGCATATTTTTAGTTTAATTTAGGGAAGAGCACTACGGGCTCCAGATAAAATAACTGAATAGATAGTCCAGTAGTTTGCTTTGCCTGTAATGCTCATTACCTTTAAAGACTGAAGCACCAAAATAAGCCAATTTCATCTTATTCTCAAAAGTTTTTTTCTCACCAGTGTTCTGCATCCAGAATATTGAAAATCAGTGAGGCGTATTTTTGCCTAAAGGAATGAGGGCTGTAAGATTTTTTATGATTCTTCCAGAGACTCCCTGATCATGCGAAAAATCATAACTAATATTTTGTGGGGTTTTAAGCTGTAAATGGAAAGAATAATGCACATATTTTTTACAAACTAATTACAACTTTACTACAAACTGCAGATAATTGAGTACAATGCATAAATGTTGGTAAATATTACTAATCAATTCAAATCATTTTAGATTTCCCAAAGAGAGTTAGCAGTTCAAGTAACTTACCAGATGGCTGTCCAACTTATTGCTATAGGAAAAGCAAATGTCTGTGAGGCTGTTGTTACTACAACATTCAACTGTGCCATCGAGTCGTCTGTAGACTAAAGAACATAGGCATAGAGCAAATGATACTAATCACTTCCTGAAAAAAATTTAGTCTCTGAATAAAGCAAAACAATCATCTTGTAGCATTCAAGAATTATAGTAATTCACACAGTGTAGCTGTGGCTCAGTCACAACTAAAAATAAGTTTCACCACCAGTGTGTGTGAATGTCACATGACTTCAGTTATATCACATACTGATTTTTTCATCTTAATAAATCTCCTTGAGGTACAGGTCTATCAAGGCTCAAAACATACCCTTTAAAATGTGAAAGCCTTTACAAGATTCAAATTCTTAAAGCTTTCCAAACCCTGATGGTTGCAGCAGTAAATAATGTTTTGAGCCATGATTTAACTATAACTAGTCTGGTGCAGAATCTTTGTACAGATGCTCTTTAAAGGAATTAAGTCTAACTTACTGTGTAACAACAGCAGTCCACTAACGTGGAGCTTCATGCCTGAAGCTTACAGGTGCAAGCACTCTACCATACAAACCTTTCTGCAAGTACCCTGAGGCTAAGAAACCACATCTGTTTTTGCATGGTGAATGACTATGAAATTACTTCCGTTATAATGACGTTGAAAACACTTTTCTTTTTTTTTTTTATTTAAAGAAGGTCCTTGGGGCATTGTTTTCTGTCTAGCTGCATATTCAGATAGTTTACTCTCCATTTGTTTTATGACCAAGTAGATAGAGTCCATTTGCTATACACAATTTTTATTGATACTCTGTATTTATGTCAAGTTGTGAACTGTCAAGATTTTGATAAATGATAGTTGCTAGAGACCAAACAGAGTTCATTCAATTTCAGAGGAATATTCCTCACTGCTGGAGGCTTATGACTCTGCAAATGCAGACAGACTGGTCTGATTAGAAGGAAGCAGTGGGGACAATGGGCGGCTAACACAATACAGCAACCAAGCTTGGATGCAATACTGAGTCCCCAGTATTAAGCTTCTAGTATTTCAATCTAAATAGGACTGGCTCAACTGCAGAATATGCAGTTTTATTACCCATGACTCTGAAATTGCATTTCAGAGAACAGCAGAACCTCAGCATACATATATACAGCATCTGAGAATTGGTTCTTACCCTCCCTGCCCAGCTGAAAGTACATGCCAAAGCTGCCCTCCTCTTGAGAGGCATAATCCAAACTGTCAGGTCTCTAAAAGCATGTTCTTACCCATATTCCACTGGTTTCAATTTAAATATTTATCTTAGTTCCAGCTGTAAGATTACTTTCCTTACATACAACCCCTCCAAAAAATTACTTTTTAAGTCCCACAGATACACTCTAATGCATCAAAACCAAGGGTAATTGAGTTGCCCTGGCCTCCTGCTTAATTCTGGTACGATGGGAAAAAATGCAGTGACAATTTTAAAGCTTAGAATGGCATCATGTAGGTTTTGCTCAGCAGCAGACCCTTATGTCTGGAATTCAGTTTCCATGGATTCTTGCATTAAAGAAACTCTAGAGAGCTTTAGGGTATGTCACAAGACATTCAGCTAGTTTAACTGACTGTTCCTTTTTGTTCTAGTTAATTTTTGTTTATTGTTCTGCTTTAGTTCAGTTCACATTCTTCTTTTTTGTTTCTCAGGGGTAAGACTTTACAGCAACTAGCACTCAAATGTATAAATGGAAACAGAAGGAAATAGACTTCCAGAAGTAATATGTGCAGTCCAGACAAAACTGAGTTTATGGGCAATGACATCAAACCAGTTTGGTGAGCCACATCAGAAGAAGTGACCATAATAAAGCACATTGCTGGGTTAAGCCATACAATTTGCAATGTCATGCTGATCAGAGCTGTCAAGTAATGTGTGGAGTTTACATCTGCAAAAAATCACTGAGTTGATCCATTTAGCAGAACTTAAAATAGAGGAGATAATTGTATTACTGCTAATAACCAAGTTCTGCAAATTCCTGAAGAAGCAAATTTTATTATTCAGATCATCCAGGGTATTAGTACAGGATGACTGAAAGACAAGAGAAATTCTTCAACGACCTCTTCCTCACTTGCAGATTTCACAGAACAGCACAGCATATTGGTAACTACTTAAGACAGGATAGCAGACTTGACTTGTCAAGTCGGAGAAATCTGACCTCAACAACAAATGCTAAATTGAAAATAGTCTTCAAAACATGATAAAATTAAAACATAAAATAATTCATATATAAAATAATGAGGAGAGCACCCGAAGTCATACCTCTAGCTGGAAAGCTTAATTGCTGTAGGGTGGCTGCACTTACACAGTAGCCGACCTGTGACTTCTCTGAAATGTCTCCCAGACAGGAATTCCAGTCTTCCACATTATAAACTGGGCAGTCCTGTAGGTTTGTGACAAGGTCTCCCACAAAAAGACCTCTTGGTCCATTGGCAGGAGAATCCTGAGAAGAACAGTGAAGTCAGTCATGTTATTACAGTTAGAACTGCACGGATGAGTTCACAGTTCTACTGAAGAGCAATGAAATAGTTCAGTTAAGACACTATTTCCACAGAAACAAAATCTCACTCTCCACTAGAACTGATTATTTCTATTTATGATAGAAAATTACAAAAACCAGCATCCCCTACAAATAATTACTTATTTAGTACAAAGGAAGAAAGGAAAGAAAGGGGGAGGGGGGGAGAGGAGGGAAAAACGGGTTTCTGGGTGTCCTAAGGACCTTCCAAATTCAATTATTTTCATGCAAGTTAAAATAGTAAGAAAACCCACAACATACTAAGTTCAAGTAACTTAATACCCTGAACCTTCCAAGAAAGAAGGATTTCAAATTTTCAAAATTTCAAAGGTAATAAAACATAAGAAAAGTCACTCTGTCCTGAATTGTGTCAGTTGACTTTCTGATCCAACAAAGACTAAATCTTTTCAGCTCTCCTTTTCAGCTGTGCTGTATTTGATTAAGTCAGAAAAAAACCCAGTCCTTTCCAGAATCTCAGAAGTCTATCTCTACTTTGCTCGCAGCTGACTAAACAAGGAAATCAGCTCAAAATAACCTTTAACAGTAAAAAACAGATAGCAGTAACTAGAATGATAATGCAGTTTCCAGTAGATTTGTTTTGTGCCAATATTGAAAAAAATATTTTTATTTTTATTAAAAATAAAACCATAAATAAGCCTGCAAACTTATCTCAAATGTCTAAACAATTTTATAGTATGCTGAATAGTCAAATTATTCACACCATGTTCATTTATTTACTAATACTAAAATACATGAGACCAAGAAGAAAACTTTAAGGAAAAAGTTCAGTATATTTGATTCTGCAGGGTGCTGCACTGATCAAGCCTGACCGTGACAGTAAGAGACATAGGTACTTTTCAGGTCACAAAGCACGTAACAGGAAAACAGTAAAGACCTTTTCTTACCTCTGCGACCTCCGTGACAAGCGCCCCAACACCCGTGTAATAGAAAGGGAAAAGAATGGCTGGCAGCAGAAACAAAACCACGAAACTTGCAACACCAAGGACAAAATTATGCCACACCCCTGAAAATAAGGGCAAAAAGAAAATTTAATTTCTAAATAAAAACTAATAGCAAAGCCAGTGTTTAAATTATTATTTCTTGCAGTGTATGTAACGCAGAAATGATAACGTATGGCAGACTCTTATCTCCCTCTCAACCTTCACATCTCACCTGGTTTTCTTTGACACTTCTAATGCTGTAGAAATGACAGACACTTTAGGAGTGCTTGAAGTAAGGGTTTGTTGCCATTTCCCCTAGTAGACATTTCTTAAAGCAACTTCTCTTTCTATAGTTTTTAATTGTAGCTCATTGAAAGGCAATCAGATAGAGGAAATGTTTCTACAATCAGCTCTCCTTATCTCACATATGAACATCTATGTGTGAACACACACACAAGTGCAACAAATCCAAAGGTAGCAAGTAAATATTTCAACTTTATTGTTTTAACCTTTTTATCTTAAAAATATTTTTTCATCTTAACAGCTTAACAAAAGATAAAAATGTAAAATGGAAACAAAATTAATTCACAACAGAGTGGCAGCTACAGAGAGCAAACAGAAACTCCTGCCCAAAACCTTAAAATAGTAATTAAAAAGAAGAGGTGATGGAACTGCCAGAAGTGGCAAGGAATACTTTCACAAAGCTGGGAAACATGAGCCTTACTAACCATAATCAAAACTGTTCGCTGGAGCAGAAAATTCTAAAATAGAACGGTTTCAAACTCATCTCGTGATCCACAGAAAAATAAACATGCTCAAAATGAGAATACCTGTAGAGGCAGGCTTAAAAAAATGCAATTTAAAAAACATTTAACTTGTGTTAAGAGACAAGACAAAATGTATCAAAATTATCTCAAAAAGTAATATAAATATCTAAACTAATTACAAGAAAGTGCTGCACAGGGTCATTTTTCATCTAGTGGGCACGGAATTATGCTATATCACAAATCTTACAAGAACACTTATTTCCTATTCTTGAACTCACGATGCCATCTGCTGTACAATAAATATACTTTTTAATCTCCAGATTATGGGTGGAGTACAAAACCAATATTTGATATTGTCCTCCAGCCTAGCTCTGTTACTTAGGTGCCGTATAAAAATCCGAAAGCATGTCTCTGTAAATTCAAATCTTCTGAATAGTAAGAATAGGTTCATTCAATTGTTCTGGCAATTAAAACAAATGAGTTGTTTACTAAATAACACATTTTATCATTACATAACAAATACCCTAAGTCTGAAAGATATCAACCATTACCTTTAAAAAGTGCATGTATTTGTTATACCTAACTGCAATCAAGCCATTCATTCTAACTAGTCTTGCAACATGTTTGCTCCCATCTTGTATTTCCCTATTTTGGGTTTCCAAAGAAACATGACAAATTATTATTGGTGTTTCCTTGCCATCAAAACATGCAAACAATTACGTACTTTCTATTACAGCTTAGAATCTTATTTTTTTCAGATAATTTCATAGGAATCTAGGTAAGCAACACATTTTGAAAATCAGTACATCTTTTCTATCCACAGTAGCCGAAAGTGGAAATGGATTAATTTGAGAAATGGTGCTTCATAAAAGATACCCTATTGCAGTGAATTAAGTAATTTTGTTGATTAGGGCATTTGGAATATAGATATATAGTAACCCCTCACTACTTCATGGTACATCATTTGTGGCTTCGAAACACTGTGGTGTGCCCCCCCTTTTTACCGTATTTACTTTATTTACCATATTTACCTTATTTACCGCTACTTCGCGGATTTCGCGTATCGCAGCATCTTTCTGGAACCAACGCCCCACCCCACTCCCGTGATATTCAAAGGATTACTCTACTTATTAGCAGCCTACTGCCCCCTGCAATAGAAAATCGTCAGTATCAAGAACTAAACCAAGATGAGAACTTTTCTGTCTCTGCTTCAGCTGTTTGGGAACCACCTTTGTCTACAGAACTAATCATACAAGTGGTGCAGGCAGCAGTTTGACTTTTCACAGCAACAGGGCACTATTTCCCAGTAGCCAGAGATTTCAAAAAACATCAAGTCAGAAATATCTGGAGGTTATTTGCAGCCATGAACTATGATTCTCTTTGGATGTTTGTGTTCTAACCTTTATCTCCTCCTGATGGCAACTAAACACAGTGACCTGTATAATAACATAACTCACAGGTCAATGAAAATCACACACAATACTATTGAAAAATGGATTGCTCCTACTGCAGAAAATGGGACCGAATCGCTTGAGGATGTTCACCTGTGACAGCGAGTCATGTTTTCATACCACATCTTCTGAATGAGTATTTTCCAGCTTCTGTGCTCCAAGCTTTTGCTACTTAGGCCATATATTACACGAAAACCTTCCAAACAAAAAAGACAAAGGAACTTCTGCACCTGAGCTAGTGTAAGAGCCTTTTCCAATGAGAGGAAGGTCAGAAATCACATTTTTCCCCTAACCACATAAGAGGAATTCCTATGCAAAACTATCCTGCATCAGATCTAGAATACAGTCGGGTCTCCTCTACCACGGAACCATGGTCTTATTCAGGTCCCATGAAGCCCGCCTTCCAAGTTGAATGGCAGCCCATTAATATGCAAATTTGCCTCGCACCCTCATGCGGCCCTGGCGCTGTTTTGGCACTGTGTTGCTGTGTATTGGTTGCCACGGCAGCTGTGCTGGTGGGGGAAAAGCAGCGGGGCCACTGCTGCCACCACCCCGTCCCGGGACTGGGGTGAAGCGGTGGGGCTGCTGCTGTGCAGGTTGATTTGCATATTCATGACTGCCTAATTGAATATTCATGTGTGCCAGGTCGTGCATGCGCAGTTGCAAAAAGGGACGTCCTTCATCACTGAAAAATCACGCTGCTAAGATGTGAAGCTGCAATATGGGGGACGCAAAGTGCAAGAGGGCCAACTGTATAACAATGTTTTCCAGGACAGGAAATTGGTACTTATTTAGATGCAAGAAACTGAGATCTCTAGCCCAGAAAGCAGCACAATACAGCCAGTAATGATCACAGAATTTTCTGAAAGGACAGTGTAGATTCAGAACAGAAGGATCACCTTTAGGTAAGGAGAAAGTTTAGTACTTCTTCATTTTAAACCTTAAATCCTCTGTAAAAGATTCACAAATGATGGTTGTAGAATAAACAACGGTGCTAAGCAAAGATTTAATTAAAAGGCACAAACTATTACCTGCACAAAATATCCTTAATTGCTGGACAGGAGATATCAGTTGCAAGTGAGTTGTGAAGAGGTCAACAAATGCTCCAGGATAGACAATGAAGATAAAAATCCCAAATCCATTAAATCGTACTTGTTCTCTTAAAAAGAAGAAAAGAAAAAATAAGTGGTGTTACTGCAAACAAATAAAAGAAAACTTGAGAGAATCTACACAGCACAAACATTTTGGACAACAAGAGTAACCAAAATTATAAATTAACTTATTTTTCATAACACCAATAACTGAAAGATAATTGAACTAAAGGACGTTTTCTGCAGTAGTTGTAGACACACATTTACGTGTCTGGTAAAAAATAAAGGGTAAGTTCAACTTCTTTTCTGTCTCCTGGTAACAGTAGCAGATAAAATTTTTTAAAAAAAAATCCCATCAACTTTCAAGTTAAGATATATTTTAACATTCAGGGTATTTTTTCTTTTAAGTAAAAAAATGGCAGCCTGTAGGAAACAGTTTCAAAGACATCTATGAAAAATCATCTGCAAGAAACAATTGCTGCCCTTTAAAAGAAACATTCATAGATTTCTGGAATTTATAATTTCTTTGTTTCTCCTTAATTAAGCATAAAGTATGGTGTAAACTAATAAAAATGAGTGAAAACAAGTCAAGAGGTTAAAAGGACAAATGCTAATGCCCTTCCAACCCTCAACATTCTATGACTCTATTTAAATATATTAGTAGCTGACACTATCATACAGATGATATATTTTTTTCCAGTGGTTTTACAATTGCTTTTGAAAGGAATGTTTTGGAACAAACATATCAAGTTTTTCTGAGGCTAGAAATTTCATAAGGGACTTAAGAGAGGCATGAGACAACCATGTAACAACAAAAACCTGGCATAGATCAGCTAATACTACATCTTTCCTGAGACAGCACACTGGGTATAATATTTTATTTATTCACATTTTTTGTTTAGTGTGCATATATAACAAAAGCAGATGCAGAATTACACAAAATGATTCAAAATGAAGTCGTACACTAATTCTGTGGAGCTAACTCATCAGACCTACCCATGCTACCAATTAGTAACAGGCAGCCTAATGCCTATACAGGATTTCACGACTGGGGCAGAAGGTACAGAGGGAAGATGAACACGACTTTTTTGGTAAAAGCCTTGACTAAGCTATGGCTCAAATATTTTAAGCTCCTGTAGTTCACTGCTAAAGCTATCTTGCACTGAAGCTGGCAAAAGCATATTAGATTTCAGGAAGGCTAAGTGTTTTGCCAGAATAATAAAATTTGCCTGCAGCACAGCTCCTTTGTAAAGTCTAAACCCTGAGGATTTACAGTAACAGCACTATGAACCCAACCTGTGCTAGGAGATAAATAAATGAGTCATGCAGAGAACAGCAGCAGCAACATTGGCTGGCAATGTACACACTGGACAAATTACGTAACTTCAATCCTGAAAATATCTGGGAACAATTTTTTTATGAAAACATAACCCAAAATTGAATATTCAGAACATCTGCTCTAGATCTTGAATCATATTACACTACTAGATATAAGAATTACTCTTTCTGCTTAAAGATTGCTCTATAGTTACTCCTAGCTTCCCTGCAATCAGCCTGCAAAATGTAAGAGAAAGAAAATTTTGTTGCTTCTTCCTCTGGTGAGATGAGCAAGAGCTTCATCTTCCATGAAAACATTCCTGTGACTATTTGGGGAAAAACTGCTGAAAGACAAACAGAGCATATGAAACACAGAGAGTCCCAAGCCAACCCTTCAACTGAGAACTTTTGGGGCTAAAATTAATTAGTGATTCCCTGTGGTGAAGAAAATCAGAGAAACAACTTAGGGGTTCATGCTCATGGGACACCTGAATATCATCACTTAACCTTCTTACGCTAAAGTGGCATTACAGAGTAATGACTAACCTTGTCAAATAAATTTTGTGGAGTAATCATGACAGTTAAGGACATTAAAGTACAATATTTGATCGAAATTAATACAAGGCAAATGACATTTGACTGCATTATTGCTTTAACCTGTTCATATCCTACTTTACAAGCTATGTTTAAACGAATCAATTCAAAGTCTATTTTAAAATTTCATTGTGCAATAGCACATGGGTCCTTTTCCAAGTGCCACAGGTGCAGAAATGAAATTGCTCCATGAAACACAGGACCACTTAAAATAAACTTTATTTTAAACCTGAAGCAGCATGGAATAAAGCAGAAGCCCTTTCTCATGACCTGCAGAAGACACTGTATTAAAACTCAATCGTACCTCCTTCCAAACTTATAAACAAAGCCAGCTACGGAAAACAGACTAAACGGACTCTCCAGATAAACAGTGACACTGCTGAAAACATTCATGGGTAAGTAACTGCCCTGGAATATCAGGTTTTGTTGGCAGAGAGTAGGAGAAAAGCAACGTGTGTTACCGAATAGCTGCCACCCCATGGCCGACTTCATGTATCACACCGCTGAGGAGGATTGCAGAGAAGAAATAGGTCAGCTGGCTGACAGGCAAATTGACACCAGGCACCTGTTGATGTGGGCATGACAACAAAACAAAACACAGGAGGAAACCAAGAGGCACAAAGACGAATCATTCTGCCCCTAAACTTGCTGCTCTCAGCTTCTCCAGAGTCAGAACAGGGATGTTCTCATGCAGGACTATCAGTTTCTAGCTCTTTTCTCAACTTATTCAATCTGTTTTAAAATAAATTAAATACATATTCTTTTGTTGAAGATTAAACAGCTCTCCAGGCACAAAAGCCTACTCCCTGCCCTATTTATTCCCCATAGCCCCGACCAAATGTGTCCCACTCTATATTCAGTTTGAGAAATTTATAAAAATGTACACACACTTCCACTCAAATAATCCAGGCTTGGCAATTCTGAGCATTAGTTTACAATTTCCTGCAGCCAGTCATGCAGCTATAGAGAAGATCCACCCTTCCAAAGAAAATAACATAAATTGTAGGCACTTAAGATACTGTAAGCCCTAAAAGTTAAAAAAACTGGGTCTAAAACTGAACCGCCAGTCTGCCTTCTCTCTCCCTATACAGATCACAAGACTATTCCAAATTTACATGGTCAAAAAGAAAGGTAATTTTCATCAAGTTTTTGTTGTCCACATATGGCAATTTAACCTTAAAAAGACGCCTCTTGAAATGAGTATACTATTTTAATTTAGGTAGGCCCCTCATATCCCCCCTGTGGGTGGATTCTCACCACTCACCAGCTTCCTCATTGTGCTGGTCATGGCACAACAGCTGCCTACAGACAGGCTTCACAGTGGTCACTAGTCAAAGAATTAGGAACCATCCTCTCTTTCCTCCTGATGGACCTTCATCCTGCTCAGTTTCATCCCTGCTCAGGTCTGTGCTGCAGGGGGATGACAAGGCCAATTCTGCTGCTCGCTCTGGGACAGCTCACCTGTCTGCTCCACAGCCTTTTCCACTGCAGGCAGGGTGCATTCACTACAGTCACTAACAGCTGATGTGAACACACCTTGAATTACAATCCAGGGTCACAAAAAAGATGCTATGGTCAACAATTTCTGGCCTGTCTACAAGACTATATAAAAGCCACCCTTGTGGAAGCCAAAAGGCTGAAGATCCAACTGCAGATCCAGAGCAGGTTTTATTTTACCTCCATTCAGTCCTGCATATTCCCCACTTACATGTATTCATGTATCCATGCAGCAGAACCCTACAACAGGCTAAAACAGCTAAAATAAATCCTTCAGAAGATTGTTTTCATTAATGTTAATCATTCCACAAGTTTTGTCCGAAGCAAGATGTTTACCTTAACTGGCATGACTGTGGTACCTCAGTGCATGAGGACACCTGCTCCTCATTCTTTGTGCATCCATGGCTTGTGTTGCAGCATAAGCTGGTGTCACTACAGCAGTTAAGTGGTGTTGCCATGGCCCTCTGCAATGGGAAGACAGATGGCCATAGCAAGAGTTGCCATCTCAATACCACCATGACTATGACCTGCCAGAACACAGCACCAGATGCTTTCAGATTTCACGTCAAAAAAGCTATTTTTAGATTCACCTAAAATGGAAGCTACCTCTGATGAAGGGCTCTGAAACCAATAATAGCCTTTAGTGAAAGAAGGCTCTTTGCTAGAAACTGCTCGGCCTCTTTCCTACTTCTGTCAATAGGCAACAAACACAGGAGGCAGCGGAAGAAAAACAGCCTAGTTACCAATAGATAGGGATTTTAAATAGAGTACATGACTGAATAAAAGAGGAAGGGTACAGAATTCTATCTTAAAAGAACATAGGCAGAACTGTTTCTCCCTGTCTCCACAGCCAAAGGCTAAAGGCTAAGCAGATTTATGTCAAAGGCAAAAGTTAAGTTAAAAAAAAAAGTGGGGTGGTTGTTTGTTTGTTTGTTTCTTAACTAACTCGCTCTCCTCCAGGCAGTCAAATACAACTAAATAATTTAAATGAGAAAGTCCTCCTGAGCTGTTCTTCACCTCTTTGCAACTACACACTTTGTGTTAACATGTGCTCATTTCCCTTCAAAAGAATACTGAAACTTGTTAAAAGTAGAATTATACAACTGTGATGATTCAGAAATGAAAGAATAAGGTAGGAAAGGAAGAGTCATCTTAGGAGAAGTGACCATATCCCCACAGATGACAATTGCATTATCCCTACACAGTAAATCGTTCCCTGTGCCAGTCAATCCTCAGTTTGAATGCAGTGGCATTGCCAGTAGGCAGCCACTGAGGAATCAATGCCACACTGAAGTCGTGAACACTATCCTACTTTTCTACTTTCATTGTTTCAATTCACACCAGACTAATTCCAAAGTCTCATCTTGATTTTGCTTGCCTCTACAGTATTTTCTCCAAAGAGCAATCTGTCACCAGCGACCATTTAACTCTGGTGTCACAGCAGTGGATAAATGTGTATAATGATCTCAGAAAATGAAGATGTAAGGGAGGTTTTCTTACTCCAGAACATAATACCTGATTAGGATAGACCCTGTTGGCATGTAAATTAGAAATCTTCTGTCTCATGTTCAACTTGTGCTCTATGGGATGCACAGACTGCCCATTCCTACCTGTTTCTAGAATTAATTCAGGAGCAGTCTGAGGCCTGGGTGATGGCAATGGCAGTGCCAGCAGTTCCCTCTCGGGTCTCACTGCCTGCTTTTGACAACACATTTTGCACTTTCTATATTCACCTGCATGTGTGAAACAGACCCAGCCATCCAAAGGCACCAAGTTTATGGCACATGCTCAAAATCAGGCTTCTCGCACTCAGGCAATTTTTGACGTTTAGCTGCATGCAGTCAGCTTAATATTTACAGGAGGGTCTATTGTGGCCACACCAAAATCTCAGCTTCTGTTCACTGCAAAAACTAAGTAGCTGAATAAAGGGCTACCTGCTATAAGCCAGGTAGCAGAAAGCAGAGAAATCTCATAGGACTTTCTGCAGTTCTGGAAAACAACCACACATTTTGGCCAAGTAACACTCCTGGGGCAAAAAAAGGTGGGTAGGAATCCTTCCAGATTAACTGTTGTAAGGCAATGTCGGTTCTTCCATTACTGCCTTGTGTGGAGATAAAATGACAGTATTTGTAACCTCTCCCATTCTGTGAAATACATTCTGTTCTAAAACCAAACAATATTCTGTCTAGCATCAGAAAGCCATAAAACAACTAAATACATTGTCATTAGGCCTTTAACCAAATACTGCCAGAAACAGCACTTTAAATTTCACATTGTAAATTGGATCATACGTCCTTGAACAGCCAAAAAATATGCTACCTCCTCACTAATGAATCTTTGCTTCTGCTTTCACACAGAGCTCTTTACACTTCTTTCTCCACTGATGCTTCTTATTGTAATAAATGAAACAGAACTTGTATCTTCTTTTGAACTCTACACTGCACAACTCATAGGAGGCAACTTCCTACCTCTGTTTCATATACTTAGTGTTATAGTTTAGAGGTTTTCAAAATTATTAGCCAATTCCCACTCCCGAAAATTTTCAGTATAAACTCTTCCACACATGTGCCTTCATTTGCCCTCCTCCCTGTTACTACAGCCACTCCTCATTTTTAAGGCTGGTAACAAACCAGCACATTTTTATGTAGATGAACATCAGGAGTTTGGGAATATTTAAGCATCATGTACCCTATGAAGAAGCTGCTTTACATCACAGCTCTCAAATAAAGACCTTTGGAGAGCACACTTACCACGACCTGCAGCATGCGGTCATTGTGAGCGCTCGGAGCCTCGGTGAGCATCTGTGTCAGTGTCTGCAGCAGTGTCTTCCCAAGAAGAATGACAGAGCCAAACATGGCAACTATACCAAACACCATTCCCACGCTGAACCTACAAAGGGAAGCAAACACTTGAGCAATCCACAGCCACGAGAAGATGGGGTGTATGTAAGGGCTTTATGGCACAACTCAGGGCAGAAAACACAGGGCCACACTCAACTGATGCTATTAGCATTCATGTATCAACAATCCAGTATAAAAATATTAGCTAACAAGTAACAATCATAATATACAGGAATAACACTGACTAATAACACACAGTATTTTCCTTGGTTAATAAATGTTTTACATCCAAACCACATCCCGATCCATTTTCAGATATTTTTATTCTGTTCTTACACATTCCAAATTTTACTCAGTTACTCAATTCACGTAACTTGCCTTTAGCTATGAATATATAAACATAACCAGGTTGCACCACAGCATCACATATTTAGAGATCAAATGATGGGGCAGCTTACCTACCTATAAATACAAGCTTTTTTGATACATTTTGTATCTTTCTCAGAAACAAGAAGTGCTAAATAACAATAAATGGGACTCAATCTTTTCTAAAGAACAACTAAAAGCTACAACTGCAAGACCAGATTGACATCAATTATTTAAAGAGCACTGTTTTTCTAGTCAATTCAGTTTTCATTAAAATCAGTGTTGAATATAATATAAATTTATGTCACTCCACTTAGTGGCAAGTTTTTATTCAGGATTATTATTTTATACTGTCCCATAGCTGAATGATGTGATAACGTTTATTTTCTAACTAAAACACTTCACTACCAGTCCTTCTTCCTCTCACAATAGAGTAATTGTTCTCTTACCATCCTTAATGAAGCTCACTGGGAATGAGTAGATTTATTTTAAGCAACAGGTACTTGTTAATTAAAGTGACTAGGGAAAACATTACACTGTAATAAATTCTACACATTAAAAATTGTAATGGATATAGAACTATGTCAGACTGATTATTACAAATCATTACATACCAGAGAAACAAATATGAAGCAGTATGTCACTAAGGGTAGCAATAAGGGAAATGAAAAGAAATTCAAACCTTACTCATGTTATATTTTCAGAGCAGATACAAAGTAATGCTAGGAAGGGAATTGTTTCCTAAACCAGCCCAGGAGCACCCACACTAAACCACTCTACTCGTCTACCCAGACCAAGCACTGTGACACCTCATCAGGAGAAGGTGAAGGCAGACAAAAGACAGAAGGTGAGTGTTGTGCTTCTGAGCAGGTATCGCTGCTGAGTGTCTGGGCAGTGACTGACAACTGAATACTCTGTAAACTCTAGAGAATGGAGAGAGCTCAGAGCACAGTGATGGAAATGATGGGCAGGTCTAGGGTATGAGAAGTTGCTCTCAGACTCACTTCCATAAGCAATATTGCATGTAACAGCTGTACTCCTAAGAACAATGTATAGTTCAAACCATAGGCTCACAGATTTCCACTTTTATAGCACCTCAGAATGCAGCCTGTATTACAGCTGCATATTTTTTAGCAGCAGAGAAAGACTTACGCTGGCACAGTACAACTAGAGCAACCCCTCTAACCCGAGTTTATCATTAGCCTATCGAAACAACCGTGTCTACCCATTGCACTGTAAGGCTGAAAGGCACAGATGTCATTCAGTTGTTGACTCTGTATTTGGCGGAAGAAAAGAAAAATCCTGAATTTCTACCATAAATACAGGAATTTGGGTTTCCATCTGCCCCAGCTGTAGAACTGGCGGTTGAACAGGGCCGTTTGCCAGCGCATGTGGAAGGGAGAGACGCTCAGGCCATACGTCAGCAGCCAGTCTTCATAGGACGCCTTCAGAGAGTTGGATGACTGCAAAACAATGGAAAATCAGTTTGGCCAAACATTCCAAGGAAGATTTTGTAATCAAGTATCCAGTGTTACTTGACAAACAAGCTCTTACATTATCTTTCCTAGTGTTAAATCACTTTTAGTTCTACTGTCTGGTTAGAAATGCTAAAAATGGCATTCTTTAACGTGCAATTATATTCCAATTAACATTTTAAACACCACAATAAAAATTATGAAAATGCATTTTGGGGGATGTTTTCTTGGTTACAGGGACTGGTTACATCCCCTGTTAAGACTGAGTATGTTTGTAACTTGAGGTTTTTCTGTTAATTCTTATCCGTGTACTATCTCTACTGGCCTGCGTGCAACACATGATTGGTAAAAACTCAAATCATATGATGGCAGCACAGATGAATACTGTTATGGCCCTGGATTTAATAAAAACAGAAAGGGGCAATGTTGCCATCCAAGATAAGGTGAATTAACGGAATGCTTAACCTGATTAGCAGAACAGGAAAACCCATATATGAACTGAAGACCTTCACCAAGGAACAAGGAAATGGAATAACAGATTTGGTCCTGCATGTGAACACTGCGTGACCAAGGGGACCGTCAGATCACTGGTTAAGGACTGACCTTATTATATTAGTTTCAGCTATTGGGCAGGAATAAACAAAGTGACAAACTATTTAGAAAGTATAAAAATAATGCTGTATCACAATAAAACGAAATTCTCCTCCACCATCAAGAGTCTGTAACCCTCCCAGCGCCACACACCTCTTTTGTGTTCAGCTGAAAAAACTGTTTCTGATACTGGTGAGGTATAACTCACTACTGCAGATACTCATTAGTAAGGGTAAAAATAAGGTCTTACATAGCCTAACGAGGCTATGAAATATTTCATCATGATAACAAAACACCACAAGGAATTTAAAATTATCAACCCGTATTGTAAGAGAGATTTCACACTTGTAATTTCTCTGCATTTCAAGATCCTTCTAGTAGTTCTGAAGATTTCTCTTGATGTGAAATGTGACCTATAAACTATATGATTAATATTTATCTGCAGTATTATCTGAGATTATAGACCGATAGCCATGGCTTTTGCAATTGCTACTTTATAGCATATGGTGCTTGCACTCTCAACAGGCTTTAGTCACCTTTTTCACGGAAGCTGGGATCAGAAATCCAGCTGAAGGAATGCTTTCCTTGGAGGTGAAAGATGAACTCATAGCTCAGGGAAAGTACACAAGAGCCTTGACCCTTCTGACTTTCGGCAGTTCCCAAGGCAGGAGTGTCTCTGACATAACCCAGACAAATCCTTGGAGCTATCCAAACTGAAGCACTGTTCCCAAGGTTCCCTATAAGCAGCAGCACCTACAAGGCATGTGTAGTTCCCAACAGACTCCCTTCTCCTCCTCCAGGAGGAACTTCACAAGTTCCTTGCTGTTATCTGTCATTCTTTAAACAAATTTAGAACTTGCCAGGTCCCTTGCTTTCCTCCTGCTGTGCCACAGTGGTGGTGAGGGGTGAGGATCTCATACTGCACAACGATATTAACACCTTTTCTTTTTTTGTCAAATTAATTATAACCGGAACATGAAAAGTTTACTTCAAGTAACAAAATTCCTACGACATGAGACCCATTTAATTGGGTCACTGTTCATGTATCACCTATTACACCATTTACTCTTTCTGCCTAATATACTTCTCTGCCATTTCCTCCTTCATCCTACCGATTTCAGCCACGTTTTTGTTCAGTCAGCTGAGGGCACCAATAGGAATTTTCATTGCAATGCATTCCCTAATCAACACTGCTCACTCCCTGTGACACCATTAAGCTTAGTGCCCAAAATCAGATCAGTATTTGCCAACTTTAACAGAGGAGACCACGAAGACAATTACTTTTACAATTTTACTTACATTTTACTACATAAATTAAATACTACATAATTAAATCCTTACAATTTTACTACATAAGCCAGGGAAACAAAGACCTCCTCACATCATCTACCAGATAATTAAGAACAAAAATACATGTCATTAACTACCACTGAGAAGAAACCATCTTTTGGGAATCAAGACAACCCATCCTATTAATTCACACAGAGTCCACCCAAAAAACAACCTAACACATTATTATAATAAAGCTAATCCGAGACATTAATTTGGCACTTGAAAATGTGTTCCTTTTATCACATGCAAACTCCATTTTCCCCCCTAGAAACACCACAAATCCATCCCTTTGAATTCATTCCAACAACATCATGATTCCAATGTACTTGCAAGACATAAATGAGAAGTATTCCATGAGAAATATGGAATCACTGATAATACATTTGCCAAAGGCATTAAAAAATTTTCCTTTCAAATTTCCCTCACAAGCTGTGTAAGCAACATTCACGATCCCTAAATGACTACATCTCCTTAGAAAATGTACTAAAATGCTCTATGTAAACTTCTGCTCCCTCTGTCCTGATCCCAGCAGGATCACCACATTACACATCCTTTCATTTCCAACTGCCTTCACACAGGCCTTGGCTCTGCTTCTTAGAGATCTAAGTAATCTTTATCATACTAATTTTATTATAAAAGAACTATCCTTTTTATTTATTCATGCCTTCAAAACAATGAATGTCTGCTAAATGCTCCAGGAGCTCCACAAATAACCTGCCAGCAAGCAGGAGTCCTTAACATTCTCCTTTGCTGACAAAATCTGTTCAAGAGCTCCGAATCATTTCAGCTTCCTGACCTCAAAAGCTGAGAGTTAACCTTGACTGAATGTGCCTAATGCATCCTTTATTTCTCATGGCAGGAGGGAAAACCCACCCTTCAGTCAATCCTGATCCTCCAGGAATGAAATGAGGTAATTTGGGACATTGTGGAGAAGGAATTTAGGGGTCTGTGTGACTCCCTTTTATAGAATCCCAGCTTCAGTGAAAACTTTGAGACAGTGATCCAATGAGGAGCAACAAGTAGGATTTAACATTTCAAATCCCAGCTTGATTTAGCACAGTTTGCCAAGACAAATGTAACTTTAGCAATATGACAATGTGAATTTATTTGTGCAAAAATACATTTATACACACAGTTATACCATACAATTGTCTTTCTAAGAGTCAAATTGCCTAATAAAGTCATTTAAATCTGAACAAAACCAGTAAGGGAACACACTGAGAAAAGACATTGCACATGGAACGAGTTTACAGAATAAACATTAACTGCCAGTTACAGCACACATCCTTCTCTTGCCAAAAATACCAACTGGATCACGCACAGAAAAGTGCTCCTGTGTTATTTTTCACTTATGCTCTGCACATCCTTTTGGTGTGATTAAACTGTAAGTGATTTGATGTTTAAGCAGCTTTTGCTACAGTTGCTCACAGCCTTAGGTTGTGAATGTGGTGGATTTACAGTACCAGCAGCAAAACAAGCAACTCTGAGCTCCCTAATTATATAAATCTGGTTATTTAATCCAAATTCTGACTGTGGTGCTCATAGTGAAGCTTACCACTGAGTTCGAAACACATGTGATCTACCAGTAAATTCACTAAAACCCAACAGCTCCCATGTAATTCCTGATGATTAACAACCTTTGTCAACTTTGAGTTAAAAGATCAAAGCTAAAATTTAATCCCAGGACTCTCATGCTGCCTACAGAATTCCAGGCATCCTTCTTTCCTTTTCAATATAAATCAGGCACTAAATTGGCCCGGAGTGGGTTTCCTTTCCTCCCTTGCTGCTGCTAAGCTCTGCCAGAAAAAAAGAAAAGCAGTGGCTCTCCTCACTTACAAAAGAGAATGAGTTTATGGTCTAATGCAGAACGAGATCTTCAGAATCCCTGATGTGCAAATGGTCTCAGCACATGGGACAACAGGTGGGTTACCTGTTACCTGTTCTTGCTCCACACCCTCAGATGCCTCACCAGACACAAAGCTGCTGCCGAAAGAAAAGCCTGCCCCTCCTGCTGTGCCTTCTAAAGTGTTTCAAAACAATGTCACCTCTTTTTTTTCTTCACATACCGAATACAGACTTGCTGTAATAAAATATGAAAAATCTTCAGGTAAATGACTGTATTTGTTATTCCCCTGATGTACAGACTAATGTTTTGCAATGAACGTTCTCTCATCATTTACTGAGCCACATTTGCTTTCCAATTAGCTGCAGGGGGAGCCACTTTTCCGTTTTCTCAGCATCCAACATTTCTCGTCTTCCTATATTTGACAGAGCGACAACATCAGTGTTTTGCACTTTGGTATCACCAGGCCCTGTCTGCCTTGGCAGAAACAGCTGCAGCTCCTGGACTGTAACACTGAGAATTACAGATCAAACCTTTCATTTCATTTTCCCTCATATTCAACCAGCACACAGCCTGCTTTGCATGCACACTTTGCAATTTCAGAAATCATGCCTCTGGAGTTTAAAAACACCCCACAGCAGTTAATGAAACTCCTGCAAAGCACAAACACATGCTAAATATAATTAAATATGACTTGGTGGAGTTATTTTCTTTTCCATCAGGAGGAAAAGAATGAGTCTCGTTATGCTCTTTGAAGATCCAAATTTATTTATTTTAGAAGTATTTTTATTGAGCTCTGTCTCAACTTCCTTCCCCCAATAAAACGAAGGGCATTAAAAAGAATATACACTAATTTTTTAGAAAAATCATCACTCTGTATATGGGTCCCTTCCAACTCAGAATATTCTGTGATTCTATACATCACACATATATCACCACACATACTCTACACACCTAAAAAACACACTCCACACAGCACACACATACTACGGCTCTATTTTTAATATAATAACATTTTAAGCTCCAGAGAGCATCTAAAAATGCCACAGAACTGTTAAAGCAGTCGATTAATAGCTGGCTTCCCAAACTTCTCGCAGGTACAGAGCAGCCAAGCGCGGCCTCCCCGGGCCCGGCTCTGGGCCGAGGAAGCGCCGCGGAGGGGAAGGATGCCCCGGGCAGCCCCAGGATGCGGCGCTGCCGCTGCGTCCTCACGGCTCTGCGCGCCCAGCCCTCACCTTGAGCAGCGTGTCCGCCAGGTACACGGCGCACCAGCCGCCCAGCACACACACGACCACCGGGATCGGGATCATCGCCGCGGCCGCGCCTCCCGCGGACACCCCCGGAACCAAACCTGCCCGGAACCTTTCCGCCACCGGCTCTACTGCCCGGGCGGGCGCTTCCGGGGACAGCGTGCGAGGGACGGCCGGTACCGGAGTGACGTCACGACCCAAGGCGCGGGGAGGGGCGGGGCGAAGGGCGGGGCTTG
>WEKX01004756.1:47065-125057 GCA_013390025.1 Pitta sordida
GGCGGGGCTGAGGGGGCGGGTCTTCCTCCCTGTGCCGAATTTACCTCGTGTGTCTCCTGCAGTGCTCAGAGCCGCGTCGTGCGGGAGACTGAAAGTGGTTCGCGATGACGAGATTAAAGCGGGTTGTGGAAGCGCTTCAATGATGAGGGAACCCGCCGATGTGTGTTTTGCTGCCCAGCCCGCTGTCCGCGCCCCCCCTCCGGCTGTGTGTCCCTGATAACCAGGAGCAGGGTGTGCCTTGAGGTGGCTGATCTTAAAGAGCGGATTTCTCAGGGCCTCTCTCGATTGAAAAGCTGTCACTCAGAACACTAAAAGAAAGCAGAAGGTTTAGCAAAGGTTAAGAGATGTGTTAAGAGACTACACAAACGATTCACAGAATCACAGAATCACAGAANTTCAAATTGAACTGCCCCTTCTCCCTGCCCCTCCCATTCCCTTCTCCCTGTCCTGTTTTCCAATGATTTCTAAAGATTCTTCAAAAACAGAGACTGCAGCCGTGGAAGATCTCTACGCAGTTTGAATCAAGACAGCACTGGGAGAGACCTTTGCAATTTGTGACTTCCTGCCCTCCTTTTCAAAGGTTCACAGGTTATTCTGAGTTGGAAGGGACCCACGGGATTATCCAGTCCAACTCCCAAGCAAACGCCCACCCAGGGATCAGACCCACAAGCGTGGAACCATGGGCAACACGCTCCATCCATCCAAGCCTCCCACCATCTAGACCATGTCACTGAGCTCCTCATCGAGTCTTTTCCTTTTGCTTCAGATAAAATTTTATTATTTCCTTGCTTTGTGAGAAATTACTCAGGCCACGTCTCTCCTAAAGAGGCTTATTCCATCAATCCTTTGTCTCTTTTGATGTAGTCTGTGGGTTCACGGACTATTATGTGGAAAAGCTGGGGCTGTCAATGGGAGAAGTGTTCATAAACCAACCACAGCCCGTGTTTTCCACACAGAAAGCTTTGTAGAAGTTGTGTCTTTACAAAACATACATAAGTGTCTGTCCCTTGAACAAAAACACGGTCATCAATACTTCCCTTTCCTAGAATTTAAGCATTTTAAATGCTGTTTTTCTGTCACTTTTACAGATTTGTTTGCTTTCTTTTTTCCATATGTATATGCTTGTCCATCCTGTCCTGATGCTGTGAGTTGTACTTTATGCTAGCAGGAGGAAGAACATCTCATCTTTGCACTTCTTGGCTCCTCTCTGCTCTCTCTCTTTTCAGTGACCAGACAGCATTGCTGAGGGGGAACAAGGTTAGATCAGTTTAGATTAGTGGTGAGCGGGGACAGCCCATGTCAATCTCTCATCCTTGGCACTTGTGGATGCAGAGCGGGAAGTGAACTGGTAATGCACGCTGGGCTGGCTCTCAGTTGTTCTCTGCTTAATGCCTTTGTCTTTCATCTCAGCTCAGGGATGGTTTTCCCCTCAGGTTAAATTTTCCATCATCCTTGCACCCCTACCCTTTAATGGGAGCTGTCCATATTGATTGATGACTTTTGAGAAATTTGGAAAGAGTTTAATTCTGATGTAAAATCTGAAGAGTTACAGTAAATGTATCTAGCCCTGTATGCAACCAAATTTGATTTTGTTCACTGATATTTGCAACTTTGAGGTCCCCCCAGCATTGAGAAGAAATCATGAGCATAGTCCCAGAATAATCATATCTGATAATGATTTTTCTGCAATGGTTCCCAGTCTCTCAAGTTAAATTGAAAATAATTGGAAATTATGAAAATATGGCTTATTCTACACCTTATTAGTTGAAAACTCTATAGAACAACATGCATTTAATGTACAAAATTTAAACTAGTGCTGGCCTTTGGAAGCAATAGAGGGGAATTGTATTCAAACAGTTGAGAACACAAATACTTTTAATATTGTCCCAGCCTCACTTAAATAAAGCAGACTAAAATGGACATGTTCAAATAAATCAGTCAATAAACAGGCTGTGTAACATTATTGTACTTTTATATTCACTTCGTATACCATAAAAATACTTGCAATGAAAAAAGGGTTGAAAATAATATGCACTCTCCATTATTTATTTCTGGAAAGTTTATCACAGGAAAACAAAGAAAAATAGGAGATATCTATTCTGAGTGAACTGCCACCCCCACTGTTTTGACTTTTGTAACTTAAGCAGGTGTTTTGCCCCTGGCAGAAAGGCAAAGTTTATCCTGGTTCCCATGGAATTAAACTGTTATGGACTATGAAGTGTTACAGGGAGTAGTTGCATTTTGAAAGTTAAGGTATTCAGGATTAAAGATTTCCACTTTAAAATAGCTCAGGAGGTAGTACAGATACTAATGCATGTTTTACCACTGCTTGGTTTTACTTACAGCCAGATATGAAGCTTACAGTAGTGATCAAAGCAAAATTCCTCGCAGTCATCAGGTTAGTGCACAGTATCCACACGCTGTTACAGAGCAGAGTAACTATCAGCGTTTTAGGAGACACAGCTGAGGTGTCTGATAAGGGGAGGGCATGGGCAGACATCAAAAGGGCATGCAGAAAAGAATGGCAGAAAAGGATATACATCAGTCATCATGCAAGGCCATCTAAGTCTATGCAAAAAGTTTAGACAGAAAAAAAAGACTCCTACACATAATGCTACCAATTAAATATAATTTATCAATTAAATTCCAAACAGAATCTGTTAATATGTTAATTAAGATATTAATTCAGTTAGTGGTTTGATAGCATAGTCCTTTTTATATAGACAAATATATTTATCTTAAGATTAATTATGATCATGTCTAATAATTAATCTCTTCAACTTTAATCTATCATTGAAGTAGATACGATTAAATCATATATGTATTACCATAGAATGCACATTGCAAAATAATATTAGAACTAGTCTTAACATCATTTTCAAAGGCTCTGATACTAGAGAGCTTTGCAGAGCTCCAGGGAAATTGTGCCTGATTGCAGCGCACAGAATATTCTGAGCTGGAAGGGACCCACAAGGATCATGGAGCCTTAAATGGCGCCACTGCCTCCCTGGTGGGAATCAAATGCCTGACCTTCTGCATGAGAGGCAGGGACACTCACCACTGTACTAAAGTGGATTTTCATCTCAGACTCAGACCTAAAACCAGCTAAGATGTTGATTTTTGTCAAGGAGAGGTTGTAAATTTTGCCAGTTTGAAGACACGACAATCAGAACATGACTTGATTGAATAAGTGTTTGAGCCTTGGGAAAAGCAAATGGCTTCTCAATATGTTCTGGGTAGTCTTCACCAGATTGTTGGGCGTGGAGATGAGATGAGCTAAGCAGAGGAAGGGAGGGCTGGAATAAAATGTGATTATGTGCCAGTGTAACTTAAAATGAAGGCGTGCTTTCTTGGAGTGCATGGATGTTTACAAAATGAGCCTCCAAGCTTAGCTGAGAATTTAAAGTACAGACAAGGATGCATGAAAAAATAATTGATAGGTATAGATGAGATAGATGGTCCATTAAGCACTTCTGCATGTTAGGAGATTGCTTCTGGAGGGAATAAAAAAATCAGAGTAAAGAAGAAACTTATAAAAAAGAGGAGCCATACAGAGACTGACACATGACAAAGATGTGTATATGTAGCATTGGTTGTAAAAGTATGAAGGATCAATATGTTTTCCTTACCTTACTAATATTATTATGTAAAAAATCTTGGTATAATGGAGAAATTCAGATAATGGGATTTCTGGAGACGTGTTACATGTGTGTCCTTTAAATGAAACTGAAACAAGAAATTAGTAAAAAAATCTTTCATCCTTGCTGCGCCTAAAAAAGAAAAGAGTAGAGTGTTACACAATTTTATTGTTTTGAGGGTTTTGATGTTCCAATTACAGTATAAAACAATCTTGCTTTGTTTAAATAAAACTTAGGTCAAAATATTCTGCTAAGGTTTGGGATTTGTTTGCAGTATTTAAGATGGTTACCAAAAATACTTGCTGGAAAGGTGGGATTTTGATTCTTAAAACAAATTAAATTTGTTCTTAAGTTAATGTTCATTGAAAAATGTAAGTAAAGGAGAAGCACAAATGTTCATAGAAACATGCCTTTACTAGATTATTCTGCAACAAATGGTAGTTGTATGTGCTTTTTCACCAATTGTTTCAGAGTGTTGATCTATAACAAAACAAATTACAGGTTTTTCTTAATTGCTACCAATTTGCAGCATCTACCCATCTGTTCTAATTCTGGTAGGCACATCATGACTGGAATTACAACTAAATGAAGGTCCTCCAAGGCTGTTGCACTCTAAGAATTGAGTGTCAGAGTTTAAAGAAAAGCAAAGGAAATGGAGTAACTTGAGAGACGTGGCTTGAGTATTATGCTAGAACACAATTCCATAAGAATATTAGTTTTGTGCTTCAGATACTCATTTTAGGTGATAGTCTTGCTTGCTCATCTGTTGGGCTTGAGGAAAAGCATGGAATATCTACTGCGGAACAGCTATACAGCACTATTTCCCATGTTTGGATCCCTTTATAACTTTAAAAGTCTGTCCATGAAAATTAATTTAGGTAAACTCTGGCAAAAATAAGGCTCAATCAGTGAAGGAGGAGAGCACATGAGAGAAGCTAAGGCTGAACAATTATTTTATTGCTTTGGGTTTTCTTCTGCTTTAAATTACTTGTGAAGTTCAAATGTATATGGCTGATGACACCAGAATGAGAGGGCACGGCCTCAAGCTACGCCAGGGGAGGTTTAATCTTAATGTTAGGAAGCAGTTTTTCACAGAGAGAGTGATTGCATATTGGAATGGGCTGCCCAGGGAGGTGGTGGAGTCACCGTCCCTGGAGGTGTTTAAGAGAAGGCTCGATGAGGAGCTTAGTGACATGGTCTAGCTGGGGGGTGTAGGGCTGGATGATCCTGGGCCCCTTCTGGCTCGGAGTGGCCTGCTAGACTGTGAGGGACCTAGGTTTGTGTTACCGCTCTGGGATGTGCTTTTGGTCTCTGTACGGGTGTTAGATGGTGAGTTGGACTAGATGATCCTTGTGGGTCCCTTCCAACTCATAATATTCTGTGATTCTGTGATTCTGTGATATGATACCTTATTCTACTGTAGACTGCAAAATAAATATAGAATAATTTAAGTCTAATACTGTTTCATGCTTACTGAAACCTGAAGTAAAGGTACATCATACCAGTAGACCTATCAAGTTTGAACCCCAGAACTTGTAAGGCAGCCTTGAACCCCAGGAAAGAAGTGCACTTAATTGAGTAAATCAAAGAGAGATAACAGTTTGGAGGAGACAAAGTAGTCTGTAGTTCATCACTTAATGCCTGAAGCATTTCCATTTGTAGAATCATACAATGTTTTGAGTTGGAAGGGACCTTAAAGATCATCAATGTAGTTTCAACCCCTCTGCTGCAGGCAGGGACACCTTCCGCTAGACCAGGTTGCTCAGGGCCCCTTGCAACCAGGATCCACCTATGTAAATAAGGTGTTTGTCTGTTCTGAGCAATTGGAATGTCTTGCACAGGATGAACTGGTGAGGAGATCACTGTAACTGTCCTCCAGGACTGTACAGATGGTTGAAGTATCTCCTGAATTGCTCCTGAATTGCTTCATCACGCAACAGCACTGAGTTAAACAAGCACTGGTTTTGTTTTGCCTCAAGGACAAGGGGGAGCAACTTCACGGTTGCATAGCCTCTCCATACAATGGATAAACTAATTTTAACTGGTGTCCCAGTACTACAAATCCCCTCTGCCCGTTGTCGGCCAATGCACCTGTGACCTATCCATGACAAAACAGCAGTTTTGCCTTACATGGATCACTTTATGTCAGGAGCCTGAGCCAAAACCATTTCCTTTCTTCCTAGTAAAAATAGTCAGTTTGAAAGTTGGCTGCAACAAAGCTGTGAACATCTTCATGGATACTCTAGTCAGAGTACACAAAAAATGGCCAGAACCTCACTGATGGTTGGTGGATACTGCTTTCAGTCTCTGTACGGGTGTTAGATGGTGAGTTGGACTAGATGATCCTTGTGGGTCCCTTCCAACTCATAGTATTCTGTGAATCTGTGAACCTGTGACACAGGAATCAAAGTGCAGCCTGCAGTTCTCAAAAGTCAGTTCCAAGATAGATGATTTTAAAGCATCAGTTTTAGCTCCAGATCTCAAGAAGTGGACTGGACTTCAAAGGGCCTGTGTTGCACAGCTGGAGGAAATCACAGAATCACAGAATCAGTATGGTTGGAAAAGACCATAGAGATCATCAAGTCCAACCTATCACCTGTTACCTAATCTAATCCAGTCAAACCTGTTACCTAACCTGTTGCCATCCTACTACCAACACACCATCCTACCTGTAACACACTACCCTAATATCTAGGTCATGCCACAAAGTATATCATCCAACCTTTTCTTGAAGACCTCTAGGGACGGTGACTCCACCTTGGGCAGCCCATTCTACTGGGGATATATATAGGTTCTTTTTCCACACTTGTTATTATCCTTGTATAGAATATTGCCTGTCCACAACTCTGATTCATATGGGTGTAAAGTAAGATGTGATGATTTTAAAAACCATTTCATATAATTTTCTAAGAGAAACTTTTTACACACTTTTTGATCCTTCAGATTTGATATTGTGTTGGAAAACCTCATTTCGCAATGGAGCATCTGGATGATTTTACTAGTGTTTCTGTGCCAGTTCTTTTGGCGATTTCTCACTGAACATCTACAGTATTTGTATGGCAGGACTGAAAAATGTTCCTGTAGAAGATCTGACTCAATAAAAATAAAGTTTGATATAGATCATATTTGACTACTTGATAGATAGGTATAACTGGTAGAATTATTCATATCTTCATCATGGAAAGGATTCATTCTTCATTGACTTATTTTTTCAGACACTAGAGATATGAGAAGGCAAAGATTTTTTTCCTTATGACTCATGGGAACTAAGATAAGTGTCCTGATATTGATTCAAACTTCAAAAATCTTCACCCCAACAGTTTAACAATCTTCATATTTTATTTTCTGTTCAGCTGATACAAAGTAAAGATAGGAGCTGATCAATCACATATTATTCAGCAGGGTTTTGCAGTTATCCTTGAGTTTGGCCATTTTTTATCTAAAGGCATTAATTTCTTTGTAATCTCCTTGAAATTCTGCTCCCTCCATTGCCTCATCTGTTAGACTTCAGATGATTGTGCTCACAGCAGGACCATAGGTGCATGTGAGCTGATTCCCCACACAGCTGCAGTTTTGTTTCATGTTTTATTACAAGAGATTAGTAAATAACTTTCCATGGTGACAAGTCTCCAAGTCCTCTGGTATGTCTGTACCTAGTTCTTGTATATCATTCCTAACTGCATATCAGGTAAGGTCTTAACCTCACTATTGAAGACATGAGCTAATAGTGCACAGCTGATGTGATCAACTGATCCAGGTGGCCATCATCAAAATAAGAGTGTGGTGGGATTGAAAAAGATAGTACGTAGATGTTTACTTGAACTATTCTGATTTGTGAAAACAATGAGTAGTTTTTCTGTTCAAAATTTCACCAATGATTTAGTCAGTTCCTATTTTGTCAAACTTGTTTGCCAAGGCCAGTATCAGATGGTACCGTGTCACGTTTTTTGTTTCTTTTTCAAACAATGCTGAATCATTATACCAGACAGGATGTTTACAGAAATCAGCATGTCATTACAATTTAATATTTTCTTCAAAGTCTGCTACTTCCCGTGCTCTTTCTTAAGGTATCAGCTTTGCCAGGTATACTGGTTAAAATTTACCAAGAAAAATAGAAACAAATTTGTTGTTTCTACCACATCATCACATTTCAGTTACCCAACACATTTTGGTAACTAAGAATTTTGCACAATACAAAGCAACATAGAATACTGGTTCAAGGTAATAATGGTCAAAGCTATGATGTTCTAGCATTTGTATGGATTATATTCATAATGCAGTTTTCAAAACTTAATACAAGTTCTTAGATGATGCTAACAGTACTATTAGTGATGCTGTGACTCTGAAATTTAGAACAAGGTCACTGGCAGCCTCTAATGAGACCATCTCCTCAATACAAGGCTAATTATTTCTCTGTGGAACAGTCTGTGATAATAGTCATCATGCTTTTCTATGGAAAAGAAAGAGAGCATGCCGGAGTTGAATTAATATTTAGCAACCCAGAAATGTCACAGAAACAAAATCAGCTAATTTAGATATGTTTATTTCCTGTTGACTAAATAACAGCAAACACTTTTGCATGCTATTTTATGGCCTTCATTATTTTAATAGTTTGATGTTATTATTGTTGGAATAACTGTACAAGTAGAAACTCAAGAGAAAGTGCTTTCTTTATTCATGATATTAAAAAATAAAGGTTGGGTGAAATGGGGAAAAACAATCGAAGAGTAGATGATATTTCCTCAAACAATTTTGACATAATTGCTGAAGTTTGATATTCTTTCTGCAATCTGGGATTCACAGTTGCTTTCAGTTTATAGCAAGAGTAAGAATGGGCTGCGACACCTGCCCCTCATGTGACTGGGCACCATTGCTGAAAGTCTCTGCCTTTCATCAAACCTATGCACCAAGTCACTGTAACATTGAGTAGATATACCTTTTCTAAGGGAAAAGAGCCCAAAAGTATAAATAAAATCTGAGTGAGTTAGAAAATGGATGGGGGTTGGGGGGTGGGGTGTGATGGGTTTTTTTTCAGGATCCTCTGCATTAGTCCTCTGATATATGTGTCTGATAGCAGTTTTCTTGTTTTAAATCTTAGCCAATAATTTGGCTGTGTTGAATGAAGAGAATGCATTGCAACTTAAGTCTTTATATTCTTCATAAAAAAATTAAAATTAAGGTAGAGGTAGGAGAAAATTTATCAAATACTTAGTATTGTGGGTTTGCTAATCTTACCTGTAATAAAGAGTAATTTATAGAGCTAAAATTAAGACATGGAAGCAAAATTTTGCATTGCTAAAGATATGTCTGTAAGATATACTAATTGGTAATTTAAAGCAAAACTCCAGAATGGTATTTTTTTAAATTTTTACCTTGAAGAAGTCTTATTTCAAGTGAGTTGAGCTTGTGGCTTCACCTGTGTTAACTTGCATTTCCAATTGTATAACATTGTTTGCATTGCACTAAACCAGTTTGAACTACAATAGAAAAAATATTTTTCTTTTGGGGTCCTCTGGGAAGTTTTATTGGCACTCATGAGGTTTCTCAAAAAGTAAAACATTTAAGTAAGCATATTAAGTAGTGACAGCTTTAAAAAACAATTCTGACATTATGCAGTGAAATATCTCAGTCGAGAGGATACATGCACATTTCTGTTAACCATCAACTTCACTTTCAAAACTAATGGGCTGTTCCGGGAAGCGTGTTAATTAGACAAGCTTCTAGGAATGCAACAAAAGTCTATTTTTAACTAGATTGGGATTTCATACTTCAAATAAATATAGTGTTACTATGTCTGTTGGATCTCTGTACATGAGATGTAATAATTTTATGCCTCGTATGTTAATGTATATGGCCTTAACTTGGCAGATAAATCTAGCATCTGAAATGCACATATGCCTCATTATTTACTTACTAAATCATCTGCTGCATGTATTTAGCAAATGAATCTGCAAGTCATGGGGCTGTGCATCCCAGAGGTTATTCAGAGCTAATGGTATGCTGCAAAATAATGCTAAGTGAGTATTTTTCGCTTCCAAATCTTCTCAGATCTACGTTTTCCGATATTACTGATAAAATTCGGGTTTACTTCTTTTATCCCCACAATTTAATACAGTTCAAGTGTGATAGTTTGTGGGTGTTAGGTATGTAACAAAGTTAAATTCCTTTCTTGTTTACATATAACTAAGATGATCTATTAAATTGGTTGTTACTGCTGTGAAAATTTATTGAAAGAAACAGTGTTGAGCTGGTATTTCTTGGATGTATTTGCAAAATGAAGAGGTTTTAAAATCTAAACAATGGCTTATCTTTGCTAAGTTTGTAAGTTTATACCTTATAACCTTTATATATACGTTTATACCTTTGCAAAGTTTATATATGTGGAAGAAAGACCTGTGTGTCCCAGAGCTAGTTTGCAATACATATAACTATTGTAATTGAAATAAGTTCATGGTCAAGACCATGTTGCAAGTCATCAGCTTTGTCAGCTTCCAGATGACAGAATTTTTGGAAAACAAAGCAGCAGAGAGTGAGTCACAGGCTTAATGGAGTACTCTGATTGGCCATCTTCCTCTTTGAGATACTTGAAATAAAAAGACTCATTGGTCAAAAAAGTTAAAGTCACGTGAGGTCCTCTCTGAAATCACTGTCCCAACTACTAGTTGTTATGAGTTGCCATCCAGAGGGATCTGACAGGCTCAGAAGATGAGTCTGTGCAAACCTACTGAAGTTCAAGAAGGCCAAGTGCAAGGTCCTGCCCCTGAGTTGGAGCAATCCCAAGCATACGTGCAGGCTGAGTAGAGAATGGATTAAAAACAGCCCAGAGAAGAAGGACTTGGGGGTGAATTTGTGGACAAAAAGCTCAGTATGACCCAGCAGTGCGTGCTTGCAGCCCAGAAGGCCAACTGCATCCTGGGCTTCATCAAAAGAGACATGACCAGCAGATTGAGGGATATGATCTTGCCCCTCTACTCGTGTGGTACCTCACCTGGAGAACTGTGTTTAGCTCTGGGGTCCCCAGCACAAGAAAGATGTAGTCCTGTTGGAATGAGTCTGGAGGAGATCAACTAAGTTGATCAGAGGGCTGAGAAGCTGAGAGAGTTGGAGTTGTTCAGCCTGGAGAAGATTTCAGGAAGACCTAATAGCATTCCAGTACATAAAGGGGGCTACAAGAGAGCTGGAGAGGGACTTTCCACAAGGGTATGTAGTGATAGGACAAGGGGGAATGGCTTTAAACTGAAGGAGGGTAAATTCAGATTAGATATTATGAAGAAATTCTTTGCTGTGAGAGTGGTGAGACACTGGAACATGTTGCCCAGAGAGGTTGTGGACTCGCTATCCCTGGAGGTGTTCAAGACCAGGCTGGACAGGGCTCTGAGTAAACTGGTATAGTGGCTCCTTGTCCATGGCTGGGGAGTTGGAAGAAGGTGATCTTTAAGGTCCCTTCCAACTCAAACTGTTTTATGTCTCTGTGATTCTATGATAAATGTCTTTGACACCAATTTTGAAAGTTGTTGATCTCCTAATAGTGACAACAGCGGCAAGTGGCCAGAACAGTATTGCCCATAATGACACTGCTCTTGTCACCACTAGTGTTGTGGGTCGGGTGGAGAACAGGTTTAGAGCAGAGTGATGAAGACGGAAGTTCACTCTTGTGAAGATGCAGTGAATGGGAATATGCACTTCTGTGAGTGTAAACATGAGGATATGCCCCGTGTACAACTTGTGACTGGTCTCAGTCAGTAGCCTTCACTGAAGACAGTACTCCAGCCAAAACAGCATGGCTGTATAGTAACATTTTGCTCCCCTCATGAGCTCTAGCAATTCACGCACGCACTCTTCCTTTAGCTTTCCTTCATCCACATGCCTGAAGGTTCAGCAGCTGGCCACTATGGCCTTGCACACTCAGAAGTCTTCTTCCCCTCCGTGGCTGCCCTGCATGGAGGAAGGCTGTGCTAAGACCCCAGGGCAGCTGCTGTGTGAATTTTCTCCCAAAGCAGCAGCAATACAGTACAATTGGTATGTCATTCACTGCCCCTAGATAGTTCCTCTGAAGTGAGCTCTTCATAATTACGTCTTCTTAATTATTTCCTTCTCTAGTGTGGCAGTAGGGAGGCACACACTGCCCTAAATGCCATGGGAGGAGTTGTGCCTTACCTACTACCACTGTGTGCCTGGCACTTGCAAAGAGCCCAGAAAGACAGGAAGAGGGAGGGCAGGAAAAGGACCCAAAGGTGTGTTCCTTCAACACCTCCTGCTTGACAGTTGAGCTCTGGTTTTACCATGGTCAAGTGTCACAGGGGACCAAGTTACAGGGTGAATCAAACTCTATATTTAGGAAGAACAACTGGAAGCTATGACAGGAATTCCCTTTTACACTTCACTCCTCTGCTGAGTCCCACTCCAGCCTGGAGCAGCTCTCAGTGCCGTCCAGGCTGAAAGCATCGGAGCTATTTCAGACACATTAAAAGGGTCACAGTCAATATCTCAGCTGGTAGAAGAAGGTGCGTCTTTCAGCATCAAAAGGAGGTGTGCATACTCACTTGACGGTTTGGAACTTTTCTTATATAAGTAAATAAGTAAGTTAATATTGAAGGGGTCAATCAAAATCTTGGAAGACCCTTAAGAAAACTTCTTTGTAACTGCTGTGAGTTGACTACAATGGTTGTGGGTTTCTGATTATTTTAATGTCTCATGCAGTGTATCAGCATATTCAGGGCAGATTGCTATTGCTTCATAGTCTGTGGGGATCTTTAAAGATTTAAAATAGAAGGTCACTTAAATACGTAATGACTCATAAGAAGTGTAACTGTGTGTTAGCCTGAATACTGTAGCACATAGGTGCATACTTACTATTTTCTATATGTTTATTTAGTTAGTGAAATATATACATATATAGAGTTTTATGTATATGTAGTTAGTGAAATACTATACGGTGTTTTTGATGGTAAGAGTGGTTTCTTTCACTGTAAGCTTAACAGGTAACTGCAGCAGAGATTATTATGTATGTGTTACAGAAAATATGACCACATTTGCCTAAAGTATGTAGTAAGGTTTTATGTAACAGGCTGAGAGCTGCAAAGTGGGGGTTTCTCTTCTTTCATTGCACTAGCTGTGTCTCACAGTAGTGTGGCTCCTGTCAAAGCCTTTTAATAAGATAATACACTGCACTTCTGTGTCCAAAATACCCGTTATACTTGGTGCTGTGTGTGTGGCAGGGGGAGAGGACAGCTTCCAGCTGGGGAAGGAGGAGGGCTCTTTCTGTTGTCTGTGTGCTACTGTACGTCTCTTGTGTGGATTACAAAAGATGGCATTATGGTATCTCGTCGTATTTAAGGCAAATTGAATAAGTCAGCTTGTTATCTTGCTGCAGCCCTGTCAGAAATTATTTTTAGCAGAGAGATAGAAGATAGGTCCTTTGTTTTACAAAGTTTCGCTTCAAAACACTGATTTATTTCACTGCAGTAGTCCTATATTTCACATGTTGTTCTGATTGAGTACTTTCACTACAAAGAAAGGGAATTTGCAAGGGAAGTCTGGCATAAACCAGCTCCAAACGTAGCTAAGGTTGCCATTGCTTTCTAAGTTTGGCTTAGCATGCAGCCCATAAAAGGTAAAAGGTAAGGTGTGGGGAGGCCAGAAAGACATTGGGGAATAGAGGCTGCATGTGACTGCGTTCCTCTGACTGCTTACATGCGAAATCTTGCTGTAGAAATGAGGGTGAAGTGGGATTTTTTCAAGGTTGGGATTTTTTTCATGAGCTGATCAGAATGCCAGGAATAATGTAATACAATCAGTACAGCACTCTTGGCTCTCTCTGAGACTCATGGCAAAAGAAGAAAGGGATTCATAAAAATGAACTAATCCCTTCTGTAATGGCTGCATGTGAAGTGTGGGGTTTATTTTCCTATGACTGATGGTCAGTATTGCTCTGCAAGGAAACTCAGGGAAGACAGGGAAGGGGAAAGAGCCAGAGAAGTTGGTCTATTTTTACTCAGTACTGTGCTGTTGTCCTGATTTCTCTGGCAGTAATGAGGACAGGACAATCTGGTAGGAAAGCCTCCTCCTCCTAAAGCAGTCCTACGCAATTGTATCATGCATCTGTCTTTAGGAACCGGTGTCTGATTGCAGTAATTTTGAACACTGACTGCTTGTGAACCCAGAGCACTTCGCTGAGGAGCACTAACACTGTGACTTAAAGCCGAGATTTAGTGTAATTCCTTGTCATTTATCTCTAGGTGGCCCAAAAGGTGTGTATTGGTGTTTTTGGAATGCACAGACACACAAGATGAAGAAGTACACCTTAGCCTGAGTTGCTTTGTGACAGTGGTTGGGAAGTAAATCCACTGTGTTTTAAAATGGTTTAGGTTATTATCCTGAGCTGTTGTTTCCATTTGTCAGTCTGATTAGAAAGAGGAGAAGATGATAAGAAAAATTAATTAAACTTTCTGTACGATTCCTATCTTCCCAATAAACTGGGGGATTGTTTTGTGTTTAGTTTGAAACACAGTCACTGTTTAACAGAACAGTTATTTATCTGCATAGTAAAGATTTTTGAAAAGGAAGGCAATAATGTGTAATAAATTCTTTTATGTTTTTGAAATTTGCTCATATTTTGTCATGAACTTCAGTGGCCAAGATTGCATCCCCTAAAGTGAGTTCTGAAGTTTTTAAAACTACCTCTGATTTTAAGGTTGTACCTGTAAAACTGCAATATAAAACTCACTGTAAGAATGCTGGTTTTATTTTGCACAGTGGGATTTTTTTCTGATTTATTAATTTCATGGAAAGAATTTCAGCCTGAAGCCATTTGTGAAGATGGCGCCCTCTGACTGAATGTTGTGTCGGCTTGGTCAGCACTCTTTGGAGCTGAGAGAGTGACCAGAGGGAGACCTCTAATGGCAGGTCATTTTTACTTCTAATTTTGCCCAGCATCATACCCAGATTTAAAGCCGATGTGATAATATATAAAAGCAAGATTTCCATGCAGCCCCAGTGATAAAATTTCAGGCTGATATTTGAAGTTGAAGCCAACCTACAACTCATCTATAATTTTTTTTTGTGCTGTGTCACATGACAGGTGTAGTCTTCGGAGTGCCCAAAACTTTGACACACTTTTAATTTCTCGGCATATTTTTAATATCTCTCCTACATAATTTATTAGTATTCTCATTACTTCTCTTCCTATATGAGATTAAATATAGTACTAAAAATATGCTGTAATTTGGTTGTGATCGATGAGGTCACTGGTGAATTAATTTCCAAACTTTCAGTATTATTATCTTACTTTGTATTATAATGGTTAAATAACCAGACTTTGATGAAGGTCTAGTCCAGTTAAAATCTTAATTCTCACTGAGGGAATAAAAAACTGAGATGAGTTTCAAATAATCTGCTAATAAAGTATCTTGCTTTTTACTTTATTTTATTTCCTTGCATTATTTTATATTAACATTATATCAGTCAATATTTCTCCATCTGCATAAAAGTATATGTAAAAATCTGTCTTGGATTTTTTTATTTTATTGATAAGAAAATAGGTGAACCTGTACAATAATCTAAAACTTTGGAGAGAGCCACTAGCAATTGTCAAAGAGAACAATCTTGATAATTTTTGGTCTACAAGCATTGAATCTTTGTAAGTTTTTGAGAGTTAGAAAATGGTTATGTCTGCATTTATCAATCTTTTCTAACAAGTTATGCTTTATCTGAAAGAAGGCTTAGACTGCAAGTTCTAATAATTCCCACATACATGCTGTGGCAGAGATAATACTACATTGTTTATCCTGAAATGCTTCCCGTAGTTCTTACTCATTTTACAATGCTGTTAAGGTTTGAGAGATTCCTTATCTCTAGTCATTATTGTTTTTGATGTGAAAGAGATAGCTTCATTTGTGGCTATGAAAGATTAATTGGAGAAGCTCAGGTGTTCTACCTCCTTCTGGTATTCAGAAGGAATAACTAAGCAGCTTGGAAACTGAGATGGAAACAGGAGCTCAGCAGATGAAATGGATGCCTGTCAAGAGGCAGCATGGGTTAAGTTCTAGCTTATCTCAGCTATCAGAATGTCAGAGCCTGTAACACTTTTCCATTTTGCTTGCAGGGATAAGCCTCTGTCTTAAAAATGTCAAAACAGCCAGCGTCACATGTCAAAGCCATTCAGGTAAGAAACAGTATTTATGTTTCTAATATAATAAAATATGTAATAAATCTCAACCTCCATTGCCTGGTAAACTGCATTTTTACTCAGACAAAGCACCATAAGTGTGCTCACTGGGGGTCATTCTGTTAAAGTGAAAAGCTGAGTAGGTATAAAAGAACTGAAAAAGTGTGACCTGGAGAGCATCTTTTGATCTGAGCTTGTTAGAAACTGGATCAGATAAGTTTGTGGATCACTTGTTTGCACAGTCTTTCCAGTGTTGGGTCATGCTGTTGGCTAAGCAAAAGACAGTGATAATCTGCATAACTGATCAGCATTATAAACAAAAGTAATTATAGCAACGATGAGATTTTCCACAGAGTTAATACAATGCTGGAAAAATTATAGGCTAAAAAGGTGGCATAAGTGTTGTGCAGTTCTTCATGTCTGCATTCCTTTAGGAAAAAAATCCATACCTTCCAATATTTGTTTAAGAAGTGTTTTATTTAAAAGTTAGAGTAAAATGAGAGAAAAGTTGACCTTTTACATAATTTAGAAGATTCTTGTCTGTCACATAACTCCTCAAATGGTGTATGCCTATAAGGATGAAGTTGTTGGTTGCACACCTGTAAAAGAAACAGCTGGAGAATTATCTCATCATGGTGAAGTAGCATTATGAAACATGTATTTAACTCATGCTGTCAATGCTTTCTTGTGAAAAGGCCAAAGCATCTCTTGATCTGAAGAATCTCAAAGAATTTTCATATATTTTGTAAAATACACTTCCAATGAAATTTTACCACAAGTTCAGGTTCCCTTACATAAGAAACACAAAATGGAATTTCTAAAGTCTTACCTGTTCTCATTTTCCCTGAGATAACACTAACTCAATTGACTGGAGTATCAAGATGAATTACCAGTGGCTGGGCAGCATACTGAATTTTGAAGTCACTGTAAAATTGCAGATTCTCTTTATCATCATGAACTCTACTGAAACAGGCATGCAAATTACTGTGCCCTAATTCCGTTGAAATTAGCAGAATTTTGCCATTTTGACAGAATTTTGATTACACTCAGTTCAAATTTTCATTCCTCTTTTACCCTGACTATACAAATGTTTATATGTTTAAATAAAAAATATGAATATTTTACAGCTCAGATGTATTTACATTTTATGTTTAAATTCCACAGGCACATACAAACATTTTAAAGAAATTAATTTGATTTACTTTCTTCCTTGAAGTAGTGATAGACTGCTTTTTATTTTTATGATGACTTTCCAGCTTCTAAATGTAAACAATTCTTCTAGCTTGTTCATTTTAAAAGTGCATTAAGTTTAAATATTTAATATATGTCTAATATTTTAAGAAGCTTAATTTTTTTGCAAAGGGAATCTGAATCACAAGAAAAACTACAGCACAAACTTTAAAATATGTCTATTAAACATTGTGTCAAAGGTGGCTCCAGTAGGCAGACTTGCACTTGGATGGATGCCTATTACACTTTGAGCACTCTAAGAGCTGTGACTCAAAATGTCGCATTACTTTTATACACTGTGATTCATATATTATGGTCCTTTGCTATTGTGTGCTATTACATAGCAGGACTGACATGCTCTGGAGAATATACATCGTGCTGCAACAGTGGAAATGTAAGGGCACTGAAATATTTCATGGTGCTCTGACTTCTGTGTGACTGTATGAGATGTACACAAAAATTCTCACTCACCAAAAGCCACTAAATACAGATGTGTGAGAGTTAAATTCATCTGATTTCCAGGTTTGGGATAGGAGAGGACCAAATTGTTAACTTCTGGTAACATTAATTGCTGGCTCCCTGTATCAGTGTGTAAAAGGCTGTGTACAGCTCTGTCTGAAAATTGTTCTGTCTTCAAACACCTCTGTGTTTTCCCCAGTGGTAAGGATGAGGGAGTTCCTGGGGGTTTGGTGGCTTTTTCCCCCCACCCCCGAATTACATTTAGTTTTCTCTGTAATTCCTCAACTCATTCACAGGTTCACAGGTTATTCTGAGTTGGAAGGGACTCATAGGATCATCTCGTCCAACTCCCAAGCGAACGCCCGCCCACATCAAACCCACACGTAGCTACATGAAATGCATCCTAATCTGAATATCCTGTTTCTATTAAACAGAAAGAAGAATGCAAAAAAAAAAAAAAATCTTTAAACACCAGTTCAGTTCAAGTCAAACCAGCAATATGTTGCATGTCATGCTTACAGATATTTTTTCCTTTGGTCAGTTCAGAAGGACCTCAGTAGAGTATGTAAGTACACAGACCTGCTCGTTACAAAAACTGCAGTGACACAAAATATGATAGGCACTTTCCAAAACCAAAAGAAGATGCAAACCCAATAGTTTTCATAACTAATATGGTTAAAAATCACAATAATTCCTAGAAAGTCTGTCTAAAGCCATTGTAATTCAAGACTTCAGGAGCCTGGAACAGAAGAAAATCCTGTTTAGCATTTCCTGTTTAGCAAAGAGATCTCTGAGGCTTGTATCTCCATCGCAGCTGACAGGTGACAAAAGCCTTGAAACGTATTTTTAAAATAATATTGCAAACTTGTGCTGATTGCAGCACAACACAGTCCTTGCAGAGCTATGCTGGTGTACAGAATTTGGTACAGATTAAGAGGTAGATTTACAGCTCAGGACTTTGGTACTTCTGGTCAGGAACTGTTTGGAAATAAGTCATATTTTAATTGCAAAATAGAAATATTTTAATTTATAGTATGTGTTATCCGATTCAGATAGTGTTTAATTATGTCTTAAAGGATGCTCATTTTACCAGGTTAATACATCCTGACTGCGTTCATCTTGCCCAGACTCTGATGTGAATGCCCTTATCGCAGATAAAATAGTACAAACTGCTTTTGTGTGTCACAGATTACTGTGAAAGTGCTGAAGCAGACCAAAGAGGAGTTTATTTAATTTAATTAGCAGCCTGGGACTTAGTGGTTCATTTTTGTTTCCTAAACAATTTTTAGTCACAGTTGGTCTGTCAATCAGAGTGGGAAATTCAAGGGCTGTGGTGTGCCGTGGGAGGCTGTCTTCTGCTTTGATTGACTGCAAGGGGAAAGAATGTCCAAGTTCAGGATGAGCACCGAAAGGACACATAGCTCTTAAAGTTTCAATTCTGCAAACTTGTATGACCATGCTAGCTGCAAAGTGCAGAGGAGTTTCACATTCCAAAAGAAGAAGCTGCCTGGAGGTACCAGAGCTTGGTAGAGGAGATGCTTAAAATTAAAAATAGAAAAGCTGGTTTTTTTCCCACCTGTAAATGAAATAACGGGTTAAGAACTGTGAGGCTGAAAATGCCCCATCTCCTGGGAGTTTACAAAGTGCGGGTGAAAGGTTTCACAATATCTAAGCTCAGTGCCACTGAAAAAGCCCAGGGAAAAAAGCTTTATGAAACAGATACTCACATGTCTGGAAACTGCATGACCCTGGAAATATTTGCCAGCCCCACTGAAATGACAGCATCACCTTGCCTAAATGAGATAATGGGAAACAGGTAAGTACAATACAGGGAAAAGTGCATATTTCTTGGCAAAGGGATTCTTAGTTTGCTTGACATTTGATTATAGTTGTCAGAACAATTGTTGTTACCAAGAAGAGTGGGCTGCTTTCCTGTGGTTGACCAACTGGGGCATGGTCTGCAAGACCATGATTTGAGCAGAAGGATGGGATTATTTAGCTTCATTTATTACAGATCAATCAGATGATGAACAACCAAGACACAATTCAATGTTAGAAGGTTCTCTACTTCCCCTTCATAACACTACTGATTTACCCCCTGGTTTTACCAGTGAGAGTCATGATATTTTGATGACATTTCCTAGGAGCAGCTTCTCGTCTGAGATCACAAGATAAGAATAGGTATAAATTGTGCATTTAGTTGATCATGCCATTTGACTTTTAAAATAATCGTAACTGGGTCACATCTGGAAATGGATACATTTCAGTTGCTCTTTCCTAAGCAATGTTTTGTGCCATTCTTTTCTCAAAAATCTTTACTGTTAAAGCATCTTATCCGCATCAATTATGTTATGGATACCAGCTTTCTGCTCCAGATGGAAAAGCAGATTGTTGTAGCTGTGTGGGTATCATTCTGGAGGGAGTTTGGTGAAGCCAGGGACGAGTGCTGTGCCCAGTGTCGAAGCTGGTTCTACCATTCGCAGTTCATAGCACCTGTAAATTTTGTTGGTGAAATCACATTTTAAACACTCATGGCCTAAGCTGACTTGGGGTAGACTTTCCTTCCAAATTACCTGTGATTAAAGGAGGTGAAAACTGGTGTCACTGGGGAAGGGAGAATGGTCCAGTGATTCGAATGGTATTGTAGAATTTGGGTGATTTGAAATCCACTTTAGTACAGTGGTAAGTGTCCCCACCTGGTGTGTGGGAGACCTGGGTTCAATTCCCGCCAGGGAGACAGTGTTAAGAGTTGGACTCATTGATCCTTGTGGGTCCCTTCCAACTCAGAATATTCTGTGATTCTGTGATTTGCACTTAAATGTTACTTTTTACAGTCTCTTTCTGTTTGCCCTTGACAAAATCGAAGCAGATCCAGGTGCCTAAAAAACACTTTGGTGTCCAATACTCATTTGTTTAATGTCTGGTGAAATCAGGAAGCATTAGTCTAAAATGAAGAACTTCAAAAGCTTTCTAGGTAGCTTTGTTTTTTCACATTTTATCTTTGAAATGAAGATGGAAGCAATTCTCCTTCCCACAGGAGTTGTGTGATGATACAGTATGATTGAGGACCTAAGTGCTTGGAAACCACAATAATGGCTATACACTTGTCCCAATCCTTTTGAGTCTTGCCATTTACCAACTGTATTTTTATTTATCAGTCACCATTATACTCATCACAATTTTCTTCTCACAGGCTAATATTAACATCCCTATGGGAGCATTTCGACCTGGTGCAGGCCACCCTCATAAAAGAAAAGAACTTACACCTGAAGAAGTGGAGGAGGTAAGCAAAAAAAAAAGGTTTTCTTACTTTTTTTCCCCCCAGGAAAATCCCTGCCATAACATGGAAGAAAGCCTTTTAATCAATCTTACAGCTCTGCATACCAATCTTAAGTACCACAGCTGAACATGTACTGATCATCCGCAGAAATAAATGGCCATGTACTCAGTTCTTCATGTATAAATAATTCTGCTTTTAGTGCCAGGGCACCTATAGGAATTTAGACTGTTTCAAAGGTAGCTGTGTTTCAACAGCAGGATGATATCTGCTCTCAGGAAAGAGAGGCAGGACTTCACCAGCGGTATTTATCTAGATGAGAGTTGATACAGCAGGAAAAGTTATAGCAAGGCTCCGGAAGAATATGCCATTACCTGCTGCTCTGTGGTGTGATTCATTGTTACAGATGAAAAATATTAGAACAGGTGTCCAAATATGAGTCTTTTTGGAATGTTTATCAAGAAGGAGAAATTGAATGTGAAGATGCTTGCAAGTTAGAACAAAAACTGTGAATCCATTTACCTGCTTAGGGATGAAAACACTATTTCAGACTGTATTCCATGTTTTCATTTTAGAGGTAATATTTAACACTGTGTTTTGAATATCAAATCAGATGTATACCTTAGCAAACATTGATCAAAAAGTTATACATATATAAATTAATTATAAATTTGAACTGAAACCAACACTGGTTTTTTCCAAACAAGGAAAAAACTCAGTTTAAGATGGGTGCCTTTGGCTTCCTGTCCAGTTGGCTTAGTTTGGATTTATAATCCCCACCTGAGAACTGGTCCTTTTGGGCCAGAGCTGCTGATGCTCCTCAGAGCCAAAGGCAGGAAAGGCTCCGATCGACTCCATACTTCCATGCTGCCTCTAACAGGACCAAAGGCAGGAGGGAGTCTTGCCTTCACACAGATCAGAGCCGAGATGGACAGGAGGGAGAGGATAGCCACTGATCCCCAGGCATGGTGATTCAGCCCCCGAGAAGAAGCAGCTGGATTAGTTTTAAGCAAATCATAAGCTTCTTCTGACTTGGGAGCAGGCGCTTCAAATGGTCAGGTTTAGTTACGTAACAGCTAATTTTTCCATTTCTCTCTCAATCAGACAGATTTTCTTTTAATTTCCCTGTATTGTGGTAAAAATAGTACTCTGTTTACAAAGACCTTTCCCGAAGTAATCAAACCCAAGCTGACTTAGCTCTTAAGAAGATTTGAAAAAACCCAAACATACAAAATTGCCTTGAACATACATTGTGGCTTTCTGCCCTGGAAAGATCTCTCTGCAGTAATTAAACTGGTGAAGGAGTGCATGTTATTAAGCAGAAACTAATATAGCATCTTTGAATTCTTGTAGTGTTTGAGAAATAAACTAAATGGCTGGTGCTGATAATTAGATTTAGTTGGGTAACTGAATGTTGTTTTGCTTCTCAGGTACCTGAATCCTACATGTTAGACAGACATTGTGGAATGAAAATTCTTTGCCCAGGTTTTATACTCACTACTCAACCAAACCCAATGCGAGTAAAGACTATAGAAACTGATCTTGTAATAAGAATAATATAAAACCACTACCAGTGAACTTGTCTTCTCAGTTTTCTCATCTCATTAAGTTTGCAATCTAGTTAATCATTTTCAGAGCAGTTTTAGACAAATACAACTTTTGCTAACAGTGCACAGTATTTTTCACTTTATTTTAAAACCTTGGCAGAGGAGGTGAGAGGAACGTGGGCCTTACTCAAAGGGATGGTGGAGTTAGATGGGGATGTGCATGTTTGAAGGTCAATGGAGCAGGTGTGTTAAAGTGGAAAGAAATGGAGGGTGGGAATTTCAGAAAATAACTTCAGTTAGAGCATTTCCATGCTTGTATTTGTTAGCCCTTGTATATTTAAGTCACTCTTGAGACTTTCCTCTATAAAACTGAAGGCCAAAGTTTGATCTCATCTATGGAGTGGGTGATACAGGGAGGGCTGCAGCCGTAAGTAACACATACCTGAGGTCAGAAGAGAAAACTGACAGCAATTTATGGAGAAAAAAGTCTCCAAACATGGGTAAAGCTTATGTCATTTGTTCCACGGGAGGAAAAAGTATTGCATGTGACTTGAAATGGTATTTTTAACATAGTATCTAGTATTTATAATAAGAACAAGGGGTTGGGGGAGTGGTAGTTTCCCCTGATTATTCAGAATAGCTAATAGTGTGAGGAAACTGCCAAAGGAAACAGTAGAAGCTCTTGGCATCTTTGACTACTGATAATTTGCACACACTTCCAAACAGCTTCTGTAGCCATTTACATATTCTCCTGCCGTGCTTTGCTGCTGTTTCAACATGTTTGAGCACTAATTTAGGTGTCAGGCAATATGTATCGTATTTGGGGCTGAATTATGGCTGGAATTTGAAATTATCAAGCAGAAACAACAGCATAATGTTACTACTTGGTATTATGTATCTTGTATTAACTAATAATGTATTGGCTAAAATGTGAGAAAAGATAATACAAGTTTACCAAGCCAAGCAGTGTAATTGTTGCTTCTGTTTTCTTGTATATAGTGATTTAAGAATATTCCTAAATATCAGCTAGGAAGAAAATGTCCGTTTTTAGAATACCTTGTTTATTTGCTACTTGACATTGCAAAAAGTCTTCTTCCTGATTAGCATGTAGTCTATTAGTAAAACAGGGGTTTACAGGCCAATAAAATTTGGGAGATAACTTTGGAATTTTAAAAATAATGTCAAATATTAAGAACTGACTGTTCACTGTCTATATACCTTTTCAAAAAGGGTGTCTAATAAATCTAAGTAGTGACCTAACTCCAAACAGCCCATCCCAAGAGGATGTTCACAGAGTAATTTAAGGAGAAAAAGAATTTTTGTCATTAAATTATTTGCAGTAAAATATAAATTAATTTCTAAGTCTACAAGATTCTCCCTGTATACCACACTTCTAAAATATCCAATAGGCTGGAACAACCTTAAACTTCCTACTGGAAAGCTACTACTTCTAAAGATTTCTCAAACTGTACAACAGTACAAGGAAGTACCAAGGGCTAAAATACTGGGATACATCAGGAAATTAGCTGAGTAGCTCACTATTGTTTAAGTGCTGTTATTTAACCTTTAATTTTATAGTGTCAGCAAAATAGCCATGAGGTAATACCCTAATTCAAACATAAAAAACGAAAAACATTTCTAGTCTTGCAACTGAGGTTAAGAAAAATTAAACTTCAACTCATGCTGAACTTACATGGAGCTTTTGAGGTTCATAACCTACTATGGTAGCTCTTCTCCAGAGCCACAGAAGTGCATGATGGCTTTCCTCTCCAACTGTCTGGCAACTGTGCAATTATCTAATTAAATTATAAAAATGTTTCTTCTGCTTTCCCGCTCCCCCCTAAAATATGGAGGACTTAGAGTTGCTTTTAAAGCTCCACTCAGTTCTTGTTCATTAATGGTCTGATGCTGTAAACTCTCACCCATCTATCAAAAGATCCATGTTCCTCTACACTGAGTACCTTCTATTCATTTTAGACTGATTTTAGGCATCCACCAACCAAATAACCTATCTCTTCCTCCCCATTCCCAGCCCTTTCTCCTCCCAATTTCCACAGGGATTGCCTTTAGTATGAAAATATCCTTTCCTGTTTCTCAAAAAACTGACTTACGCTCATGCTCAAGAGACTGTTATTGCAGCAGTATGGTCACTGGTGTCCTTTTGTGCAGAGTGTTCCTGCTTCAACAGAGGAGGAGAAAGACAAGAAACATCTCCCAGGTGCTAAGAAACTTCCAGGTCCTGCTGTCAACTTGTCAGAAATTCAGAACATAAAGAGTGAGCTGAAATTTGTCCCCAGAGCTGAACAGTAGCTGGAACAAGCAGGTGAGTAAAAGAGAGGCTCTTTGCATGTCTCTAGGAGAAATAGGCTGATCCAGAAACCTCTTAATGTAAGCAGATGGCTTTCCAATTGCTTCATTGGACATGGAATCATGCCCCATAATGCAAAGACAAGATATAAGAAGTCATAATCCTTGGAATTCTCGGCTATTTCAGACATAGATCATGTTGAAGGCTATATCCAGTGATATGTAGCGCCCACCAATCAGTCTAACAAATAGTCTAATCAACATAGTAGGAATTCAATGTATTGGGAATACTGAAATCAGCTTAAAAATAATATCCTGCTTCACACGCACAAGTTCCAGTTTTGCAAAATATATGACTTGTATTTGTATTTTCTAACTACAAATAGATGTTTTATAATGCAAATAAGTGTATTGCAGTGATGGACAAGTAGGTCAACTTTTAAAAACCTCCTTTGGACATTAGTTGTTTAATATTAATTTATTTTTGTAATTAAAAATTGACATACTAATGGCTCCATGTATTTCACAGTATCAGAGTATCACAGTATAGATAAGGCTGGGAAGGACCTTGAAGATCATCTAGCCCAACCTATAATCCAACTAACCTATCATCTACATCTAGATCATATCACTCAACACCTCATCCAGCCTACCCTTAAACACCTCCACACCAACATACCCAAAGCTATTTGTGGCACTCAGGGACTTGCTATATATGTATATCAGGCTTGTAAATATGAGATTAGACCTTGGAGAGAACTGTGCTTTTCTGAAGTGGCAGATGGACACCAGGTAGGGACCCTCAGGCATTGCAGACACCTATGAATTGAGCCAGTGATCTATGACCAGAACCACAGCTCATACTTTGTCTTATTTTGCTCAGTGTCTGGATGGAGATCAGAGATGAGTGGTGTCCCTCAAGGGTAAGTAGTGGGACCAGTACTGTTTAATATCTTCATCAGTAGTCATAGACAGCAGGATAAACTGCACCCTCAGCAAAGTTGCAGATGACACCGAGCTGGGCAGAGCAGCTGAAGGATAGGATCACACACAGAGGGGCCTAGTCAGGTTTGAGAAGTGGCACCATGAAACCTCATGTTGTTCGACAAGCCCAAGTGCAATATCCTGTGTGTGGGTTGAGGCAACTGCCTGGAATCAATGCAGGCTGAGCAGAGAATGGATTGAGAGCAGCCCTGAGGAGAGAACTTAAAGGTGTTGGTGCATGAGAGGCTGGATATGACCTGGCAATGTGTGTTTGCAGCCCAGAAAGCCAACCGTGTCCTGGGTTGCATTAAAAGCAGTGTGGCCAGCAGGTTGAGGTGGGGGGGATTCTCTGCTGTTGTGAGACATCACTTGCAGTAAATCATCCAGCTCTGGGGCTTCTGACTTAGGAAGGATGTGAACCTGTTGCAGTGAGTGCAGTGGAGGTCTGTGAAGATGATCAGAGGGATGAACGATCTCTCCTATGAGGACACGTTGAGAAAGTTGGGGGTGTTCAATCTCTAGGGAGATCTTATTGTGGCCTTTCAGTACTTAAAGGAGGCTTATAAAAAAGATGGGGATGGAGTTTTTATTAGGTTGTTCTGATAAGACAAGGGGTAATGGTTTTAAACTTGAGGAGATTAGGTTCAGACTAGAATAAGAAAGTTTTTTACAATGAGAGTGGTGGAACACTGGACCAAGTTACCCAGAGAGGTGGTAGATGCCCCATCCCTATAAACGTTCAACATTAGCCTTGATGAGGCTCTGAGCAACCTGGTCTAGTAGTAGATGTGTCTGCCCATAGCAGGGGGGATTGGACTATATGATCTTTAAAAGTCCCTTCCAACCCAAACCATTCTGTGATTCTATAATTATTTTAATTAAAAGGAAATATTCAGCAGTTAAACACTGAATTCAGAATAATTTCGACCTGATTTCAAACAAGGCCCATAGGCCTCTGTTCTACATTCTGAACCTTACAGAAATTATCCTCTGATTTTCCTTGAAAAGGCTGAGTCAATAAAGATGCATCAGGCAGTTATGATCAAAACTCAGATGTACAGAGAAGTTTTGATACAAAAGAATCCACTCTGGCTGGAGTAAGAAAATGAGAGTTGTGTCACAGCATCACAGAATTTATAAGGTTGGAAAAGACCACAGAGATCATCAAGTCCAACTCAACCTATTACCTAACACACCATCCCATTATCTAAATCATGTCACTAAGTACATCATCCAGTATTTTCTTAAACACCTCCAGGGACTGCGATTCCACCACCTTCTTGGGCAGTCCGTTCCACTGACAAATCATTCCTTCTGTGAAAAAGTTCTTCCTAGTATCTAGTCTAAACCTCCTTTGGCACAGCTTAAGACTGTGTCCTCTTCCTCTGTCACTGGTAGCCTGAGAGAAGAGACCAACCCCCACCTGACTACAACCTCCCTTCAGGTAGCTGTGGAGAGTGATACAGTCTCCTCTGAACCTCCTCCTCTCCAGACTGAACAACCCCAGTTCCCTCAGTCGCTCCTCATAGGGCTTGTTCTCCAGACCCTTCACCAGCCTCGTTGCCCTTCTCTGGACATGTTCAAGCAACGCTTGGGAGTTGGACTAAATGATCCTGTGGGTCCCTTCCATCTCAGAATAACCTGTGAACCTGTGAACTCAAAATCTTTCTTAAACTGAGGGTCCCAGAACTGGACACAGTACACAGTCACATAGTAGTCACCTGAATTGCCAATTTTGCACATTGAGTGAGAAATCCTTTCTCTTGTGAAGGGAGACAGAGGAGCTAAGCTGAGTAGAAGAACGTTATCCACAATTTGCTGCACAGAAACATAAATGAAGAAGAGAGAAATACAGAAAGCAGTGCAAAAGGGTTCTGGGAATGGAGGAGTGCTAAGGACCAGGAAACTTAAAAGAAATGGATCTGAGTCAATTGCCCCAATGCACACTGCATCATTAACTTATTTTTTATGTACAGCATAAATACACCATTTGAAAGGAAAAAGCGCTTAGTTGTTTCTGGCTTTTACCCTTCTGTGTCATAATGTTTCTGTTCTTTCAAAGAAACAGTGAAGTCTTTCTCTTCAGAAAACCTGTGAAGAGAAAAATTAGTATTTCGTAAAACATGACATTGTAGTCATTACACTAAAGCGCTGCCCAGAGAAATACGAATTTTTAATGTGAGACTTTAAAGAGGTTTTATTCTGTAAGAGATATTTGTACATAAATTTAACCCCATATTTATTCTCAAATGATTGCTATTTTTAGTATTTGAAACAGTTTTGAGTAATTAGCTTACTGAGAGTCCAACAGAAACATTTGGGGCATGCACAGAGGTTCACTCTGAAGAGAAGATTTCTACAGAAAGGTCAGTAAAGTAAAGGGCATCTTGAAAGGAGTGAGGCTATTATGAAGTAATTTCTGTCTCCATGCTTCTTTTGATGTACTGGTTGTCAGGTTCTAATAGTGATACAGATTTCTAGATTTTGGGTAGTGCAGTCACAGGTCATATGTGAAAACCTAGTGTAAAACTCCATGTATTCTTGTTCAGTTTAATGGAACGCAAAACCAGCAGCAAAAATAAGAAACCTGTGAAGCATTAGTTGGTTGATTATTTACAAACCCATTCCTACATGATTTGCACTTTAGATTAACTTCTGTTAAATATCTTTGGTCTTGCTCTTCACCAAGTTAGGAAATATGAATACACTTGCTAAGTGATCACAGTTGTGAGTTTGTGGGAGGGATATAATTAGTGAATGTCATGAAGCTGGATTCACTGAAGGTCATCAAGTGCTCCTCTGTTAAGATATTCCTGAAGTCATCCCCTGATGATGCCGTATCATCTATAATTAAATAATTAGCATATTCTGCTTTGTCATCAAGATTGTTTTCTTCCGTAGACCTGTAGATGATGTGTTAGATGCATCTAGCTTTAATATGCAACCTGAGTTGTGATTAATTTCCCTTTTCTCCATTTATACATATTTTTTTTGCTGCTCCTCTCACACCTGCTCATTTCTACATGCACAGGAGTGAAGCATATGCAAAATAAAGTAGTAACAAAATAGCACATGCACTAAAAATATATGTCCAACACTGATGAGATGGTTTCTCATGTGTAGTTGGTACCTGTAGACAAACTGTTGTCTTTACCTGGAACTCTCCTGGGGAGGGTAGTTTGATTGCAGAAGGCAGTTCTGTTGCAGGGTTATACAAGCAAGGGAGCAGTATTTTGAGGGCTGAAGAATATACATCTAGCAAAAGCTTCCCAGGACAGCTTAGCCTTTGCATTGCTTGCAGTATTACCCCTTCTATAACATATTGGGAATCCTCTCTGGCATAAAATGAGAAATCTTATCAGCAGAGCAGCCTCTGAGATTGTCACTTGCGGAAGAAGTCCCTAAGAGAATAGAGCTCTTATATCCATACATACAAGATGTTCCTTGGAGTTACTTTTAATTATTTTAAAAAAAAAGAATGATCCATAGCCTTGGGCCAAAATGCACATTTTGAGGGTTTTAATTACAGTGTCATGCAATATACTGTTCTGAAGCTGCATCTCAGTTAATAGAGCCATTTACCTCTCCCAGTGTCACTGCTTTGACACACAGTTAAGTGACCGCCACTTATTCTTGTGCTGACATGGACCTAAGGGATATAGTTAAACTGCTGTACAGTTATAAGCCAGAGTATTGCCTTTTGTCAAGAAAAACAACAGTGTTGTGCTGGTAGAGAAACTCTGGCATGCTGTGAGCTCTTGAAAGAACCCCACAGTTTTAGGAAAATGTGTTAATTTGATTAAGTCCAAGTCAGACCTTTTGTGAGAAGAGGGAATCCTGCATCCAGAGGATGCCAAGGTAGGTCAGAAGCTAACATCTCCTTAGCTGGAGTGAGACCTATGGAGTAAAGAAGGAGGATGTAGTGGAAGAATTTCTGCAGGATCCTTCTGCCAGAGGCAACCTGAGGGGAATCTCATCCATGGCTATAAGTACTTACAGGCAGGGTGCAGAGAGGACAGTGACAGGCTCTTTACAGTGGTGCCCAGCAATGGGCCATCCCCAGACCTACTTACTGTGCAGCCTGTGTTATATTTGAAGTATTTCTTCTTTCAAAATTGTCTCTGTCTATGGTTTCCTACCATCCTGCTGTCTTCCATCTGGAGCACCCAGACTAGCAGCACTTAGAGATTTCATGACCAGCCATCAATTTTGTTGGATCAATTCTGTTTGTAAAACAGGAAACTAGATAGTTGAGGGTTTTTTGGATTTTTTTTTAACAGCATATGTAAGGTTCTTTTCGTTTGCCTTCCAGGTTTTTTCAGTCTGCTTATGACACGCTGTCACACTTTAAAACAGAAGAGCTAAAAATTTCTTTTCAAAGTGGAAACTGGAATATCCAGGACATAATTTAATATCAGAGGAGCCTTTGGAATCCTGTTATCTCCTCGAGCAAAAAAAATTATTCATGCTTTGTTTCCCAGAGTTTCTGTGTTCAGAAGAAAAAGTTTTGTTGATGTGGTTTAACCCCAGCCAGCCACCAAGGCACTCGCTCACTCCCCCACCAGAGTAGGGGAGGAGAATTGGAAGAGTAAGAAAACTTGTGGGTTGAGATAAAAATAACTTAATAGGGAAAGCAAAAGTCATGCATGCAAGCAAACATCTCCATATTATTCTCTTGTTGAATGGAGGAAGTGAGGAGGAAAACAGGCAGGAGAGAGTCTGTTTTCTAGATGCCTAAGAAAGCTTGAAGTTTATGTGTTAGCAGGTTGATTTTGCCAAGTAAAAAACAGGACATATTCTTAGGAGCAACACATGCTTCTACATAAACTAGCTAGAGAAGATTTTGTTTTGTGGTTTTGAAAACTGACTAACTTCAAAACAAACATTGAAAAATCAGAAAACATTTTGATCCAACACAAACTACAAGAACACATGCTTGTAAGTTTTCAAAACATAAAATATGCAAAAAAAAAAAAAAAAGGATTTTATTCCCAACAAGCAGAGATTTTTATTACTAGAAGAGACAAGCACAAATAATGCAAAGAAGTCTCTACTAATTTTTAGAACATGAACATGTTAGTGCTCTGCCCTCACCATGTGCAAGAGAGTTTGCAGGCATATGGAGATGAACGTGCCTCCACACAGGCAGGAAACATGTCTTCATTGAAACTCTCCCTTTGAAACACTAATGTCTTAAAATATCAAAATTGCTAGCAATGTGGTCCCACAAATCTCTGCTCCATTTTGAAGTGAGAACCATTTCTGGAAGAAAGTTCTAAGAAATTTGTTTGAAGGCTGAAATTTATCACTAAAAGAAAAAAAGTCACTGCTATTTAATAACTCCTTCCCTGTGATCATTCTATTGATTACTTGGCTCTGAACTTTCGTTGTCAGATTCTTTTATACAGTAACCACTTTGTCTCCATTGGTGCTGTTCATGACAGATTTTTGTAAAAATTAGACTGTAGAGTAAATTCCCAGAGTTAGATGCAATTTTTTGGGTGACAGCGCTCAAAAGAAGCTCAGAAAGGCAAATGTCCTCCTGATGATACCAGGTGTGAAATGTGAAGATGGAATACAGTCAGCAGGCTTTTTCTTGTTTATCTCTGCTCGATGTGTTAGCAGTCAGCATGAATGAACTGAAGCATCAAACAACAAATACCCCTAAAATGTACAGTCGGCCCTCTTGCACTTCGCACCCCCCATATTGCGGCTTCAGATTTTAGTGGCATGATTTTTTAGTGATGAAGGAGGCCTGTTTTCGCAACTGCGCATGTGCAACCTGCCGCAGCAGCCGGCACCGTGCTGTTATGAAACTGTGTCCCTGGCCGAGCCGAAAAGGGGTTTTTCCCAGCATGGAGTGGCTGCAGGCGCTGGGAAGGGCCGACACAAACACTGTGCTGAAACAGTGCTGGGGCCGTGTGAGGATGCGGGGCAAATTTGCATATTAATGAGCTGCCATTCAACGCGGAAGTAGGGCTTTGCGAGACCCGATTAAGACTGCGGGTCCGCGATATAGGAGAACTGACAGTATTCCTTTTTGAAATATCAGAACAGGATATTGGGAATCCCTAAAACTTCAGTTATTTGCTGTGCAATGAGGTCCAGGTATTTTGGGGAAGGTGCTGTAGCTGTCAGTGCATACAGTTATGAGTGAGATGAGAGGGGTGCTGTTTCTCTGTTCCTGTTCCTGCCAGTGCTAGGTATGCCTAGAGCACTGTAGTGACAAGCATCATCAGAAACCCAATAATAAGTGATTCCAATTGTTCTAGCCTTACACAGTTCAAAATGGGTTCAGTGCAAAGGTTTTCAAGTGCTTACATCAAAGTGAAAAGGCTAACTGCTTTTGAATACATGAAGTGTAACTTCCCACGCTAGTAACAGCTCAGATAGTTTCATCAGATCTACATAAATTGTAGCCAATTAAGCTGACAGTATGATCTGAAATATCGCAGCTCTGATGTGATAATCAAACAAATTTTCTTCTAAATTTAGTGCCTCGTCATTTTGTTTTATACTTTTTATTAATTTCATTTGATAGGAGACTGCCTAATCATATCTTCACAGCCCTGTGCTCAAGAACCACATAAATTTCTGCATCCCTGTACTTTGTCATCTCCTGCAGTTCTAGCTCAATGTGACATGAGCCTTGTGATCCCTGTATGGGAGGAGGTCATCTACAAGAGTCAAGAGCCCTGCATCGTACTTAAGAGTACACTTGCTTCAGCCACCAAATTGCTCCCTGTGTGCCTTGTTTTGAAAAATGTAACTCTTTTAGTGCTAGGGCTAAACTCTATTTCACACTTGTTTGCAAACTCCTTCTAAGAATAACACTGTATAGTGGTATAGCTCACCCTATGTGAGTAGAGCTTTATACATAGGTGGAGCTCACCGTGATAGTGATCCCAACATCGATTGCACCTCTGACAACACTACTGAGGAAATATCATGCTGTAGGTGTTGCTGGTTTTTGCTATCTCTGTTTGCTGTTGTTTTAACCTCCTAATTCCACTTTGATCTGCCAAACACTGTATTTCTATATACTAAGAGAACAAAGGGCATGGCATAAATGAGCATTTCCTGCAGGAATACATGCGTATTAGTTTTACTTTCAGCGTTGTTCATAATTTACTTTTCAAATTTGATTTGTAGCAGGTTGTAGCTAGTTCAAAGGAAACTCAGCTGAACTAACCTTTACTTGAACTTGGATTATAGTGCCTTGTTTCCTCTCCTGCAATTTAGTGGTATGGCTGTATTTGGCCACAAATGTCTGAGGTCTATGTATGGACATGAATTCAATAAAAGCAGAATAAAACCCTCAGTCTTGGTGTTCAGAACTTGCTTCCTCAGTTGGTAAAATTGATGTAGTATTGCTCTTAATTTAATAAATCAGTTATTCAATGGATAAAAGAAACAAATTGTGTCCTTCAGCTTTTAGTTCTCCTGGGTCTTTGTTCTTGTTTGTTGCCTTGGAGCGAACCTTGTCTTAAAATTACTGTTACTCCCACACAGCCTTGCACAGTCTTTCAGGGCACAGAAATGTAATCTCAGAGCAAATAATAGCTGTGGCCGTGAATGCACTTAGGGAGGAAGAGGGCATTGGCTGTGCTTGTCCTGCTTCCTAGCAAATGACCCCCGGGAGAAGCCGGCTGACCCGTCCATGTCCGCTGCCCTGGCAGCGCATCTTAACAGGGGAGGTAGCAGAAACATGGGTATGCAGAAAGGGAGAGAGCAGGACTGGCAAAATTGCTTTTACTGAGGAAACATCAAAGAACAAAAACCTTCCCTCAAAGCCAAATGTTCCTGTTCTGAGGGAAGGATGATGACAATAACTAGATGGTGCTATTTCAAAGCTTTGAAAGGTGCTGCCTTTATATAGAAGATGAAATCAACACAAAGTATGTACTGAAATGGAAAAAAAATGCATATCCAAAGACTTGAAACCAAATATTTGAGCTGAAATAGGCATAATATGGGGAAAAGCAAACCTTCAGGTTTTCTTTGTTTGCAAATCGTGCTGTCTTGAGTGCAGTATCCTTCGGAAGGACTGTTAAAGATTAGGGTAGAGTATGTCCTCTGCTATAGTTAATGAATGATCTCAAACCTTCATTAAATACTTAATGAAGGATCTCAGACCTTTTACTTTTTAATTTTTAAAATGTCCTTTGTTTTGTGGTTTTGTCTGAAAATAGTTGAATTGATCTGTCTCTTTAGGCTTTAAATGGAAGCATTTATGTTGGAAAAAAATGTGGTCTTTTTCCCTCTTAGTTCTCAAGACAAGAAGAGCTCTCTGTAAAAAAAGAGCTCTCTGAAAAATTTTCAGTTTTTCAGTCCAATTTTCTGAAGACAAAGTGAGTTTAGATGGGTATATAACACATGTACCCTTTTTTAGTTTAAGACCTTCATTAAAAAAAGTAACAAATTAGGCAATGACGTAGTACTGCATCTCTTGCAGCTTTTTATACACTTTTAAAAGTTTTATTTTGTGACAAGGTATATTTGCTATTGTGTGTTTGCTATCATATATATGAACAATTACTTCTGAGGCAAATCAATTCTACACCTAAGTACTCTCTGTCCAATTACTACAGTTTAACACATTACTAGACAACACCAGAGCCACTGTTGAGCACATGCATGCTGCAAAGTCTTTGACAAACCATGGAAGCCTTAGTGGAGATGTAGGTGTTCTGCTTCACATGTAGAGAACAAGAGGCTGAACCTGGCTGAGCACCGCAGCTCAGCTGATAAGGGTCATGTCTAAGTGTGAAATCATTTGCAGTTTGTTTAAATTAAAGAAAACTGTTTCCCTAAGTCAGGATGAGAGAGCAATTAGCTCCAACTTCTTCAACACCTGACTTTAATAGACACCATAAAGGTGATCAGAGACTGGCTCTCAGAGAAGCTTGTGCTGACCTGAGGTTAAAAGCCTCATTTCTGAGCTGAAGATTGACCATCCTTCAGCAAAGTCAAGTCCTTGGGACCCCACCTGCAGTGAAAGTTTTGGCCTCTAACCATTTCCATCGTAGCAAGCCTGAAAATCATGTGCAATGGCATTGGAGTACCTTGAGCCAATGGAGCGTTCCTTGGCATCTCTCACGTGTCTGGAATTCCATTATAAGTACAGGGATCAGATACATGAAGGAGGGAATGGTGCAGGCAGCTCCAGGTAGGCATCATTCCACTGCTATGTTTTCTTCTGCCTCAGAGAGTCACTACATCTCTATGTCTCCCAGTGCCTCTTACCATGCAGGTGTCCTCTTGTGTGATTTACCAGTAGGTGCAACAGCCTGGACTCCACCTTCTGTCAAACACCTACTGGCTGGCTGGCTTCACCATTAAAGAGGGGAGTCTTGAAGTGACTCTGAGGGCAGACAGGCAGGAATGGAGGTTAGATGGCCCACAGCCTATGGCACTGCCTTGTGCTTTGATTGCTGTGTCCCAAGAGCTGCATGAAGGCCAGTATTTTCTTCCCTTTTCAGGGCGCTCTGGCATTGCTCAGGGAGAAGTCCTGGTTCCTCCCAAGAGGAAATCAGCTGTAAAGAGATATACAAGGTTACAGAGAGAGGGAAATTGATGTAGAGAGCCCTGTCCCACCCATAGTCCTCAGTGTCTCTGATCTCACAGGTCTCTTGAGAAACTGTCTGCCCTCTCAAAAAGATGGTGCTGCACATGCTCTTAAGAAATCTTGCCACTTCTACAGGCAGCGTGGTGAAGCTTGTGTGGAGAGCTGTTTAGATACAGCTCACAGAAACCAAGTGAAAACTATCAGATTTTCTTTCCTGGGGCTTCATCAATGTCCTGGGTAAAGCCAGGAGACATTTCCCCTCACACTGGATTTACAGTCTGAGCTAGCTCCTCCAGATTTTCTCTTATTTAAATTAAAAAAAAATGACAAGAAGAAAAATTTGCAAACATGCAAGAGAAGGAATGTGCTGGTGGCCCCTCCCTTCTGCTTTGGCTCAGTGGTTATCACATGTACCCAGCCAGGAAGCATGAATAACGCTTCAGGTCCTTCTTCGTTACTAAAGGATTAAACCCCACAATTCTTGCTTCCCTGGAGACTGCAGACTACCTTGGCAGGGGGGCCCTTTCTAGACTTTGAGCTAAAGCTCGGCTGCTGTGCAGAAATGAATTAAACTTAATCTGTCGACAAGTGAGCCTGACGGCAGTTTAGCAATGTGGAGCTCAGCTGGCAGTAAGGAAACTTGCTTCCATGTGCCTTATCCTGTGAATTGCTGTGTACCATGTCTAAAAGCTAATTTGTGTAACAACAGTTTCTTCAAGCTATGCTTTAAAAGAAACCACGGCGGTTGCCTCTGTGTTTTTGTACGAAGTCTGATGCAATTAGGTAGGTGCTGAGGGGGAAGGTCTCTGTGCAAACCCACCAGGTTTCTTGGATGCTGCTCAGGGTTATAGGTATCCCTGGTACTCAGATGGGCAGGTTTATTTACACTCAGGTATTCTGAGGTTATGGTGTAGCTGAATCATTGTTCCGCACCATTTTGGGCTTAAGCACCTGGATCCCACGTGCACCTTAGGCATCTCAATTGCTGGGACTGTGTTCCTCCAGGAGTAAGAACCACAACCCCAATGCCACTCCGTGGGAACTATGCCCCTAATCACTTAAGTGGATCTCAAAATTCCACTCCAAATTTGAACATTCAAATTGCCTATTGTTCTTTGTTAAGATTGCATGGGCCTCTGTGTCTTTCTGCAGTCAGGTCCAGGGCTCTGCTGATCCAGTCAGACCCAGGACAGCTGCTGATACAGCTGTGAGAGTGCTCTAACAGGAGCTGTTCTGATAGGAGCCTTTCTGCAGAGCTGAGCAGAAATCTTTTCCACAGAAACTGGATCCTGTTGGTGAAAATTCAAAATGTAATTGGTCTTTAGTGTCTGTTTTTTAACAGCAGGTAATTCCTCTCACCTTTTCCTTCTATTTCTCTGTGAAAACATATTTATTTCTTTTCAGTTTGTTTAGACAGAAAACAATTTTGTGTTTTGAAACAGGGTGCTATGGGAAAATTTAGTTCTCCCATATGTCTTCCACTCAATTCTAATCAATCATTTAAAATGCTTGCCTGTCACAGAATGCAAATCAAGTGTTTAAAGTACAGTCTTGTACAGATAATGTGCTGTAACACCGTCATTTATGGTTTTGAAGAAATCTATCTATTCCATGAGAAAAGATGGTCTTACATTTGAAACTCTGATATTTGACAAAATCCTATAAACACAACATACTTACAGATATATACTAGTTAATGATGTAAAAAACTTAATTTGTTCTGTAGCTGTTTGTATCAAATATTAAACTACTTGACAATAAGCAATACAAATTACCACACTACCTGCAGTAGCTTTGAAGAAGCAAGATAATGTGAGAAATTAAGTATATCCTGAATGGACCAGATGTCAGAATACACAGTTTTCTATTACATGTCAAGTCAAATTAACAGCCTGTATATGATGTCTTGACTTCATGCTTTTCCACCTCTGAAAAGATCCTCTGGGTTATGTACAAGATGGTTGTCAAATTTCCCAAGCTGATTAAGACCTCTCACTTCTCCATGGCAAAGAGGCCACAAAACCTGGGCTGAGAATGTTAAATATTCAGAAGATGCCATAGAGAATGTAGGGTGTGGAAAGGCTGTGCTGGGTTTTGAGTTGTCTGTCTCTTTCTTACCATCCTTTTTCCTCCAATTTACTGTATTTTTTCAGTGTATTTGCTTCATATGAAATGCTAAGCATTTAAGGAAAAGTATTTGCAAAGTGCACAGAGACCCCCTCAGTCTTGATTTGAATAGATTGAAAATAACACTGTAGCCAACTTCCAGCTCATCTGAAAATATACCTATTTACAGGAACGTGATTGTTGTCTCAAGACCTCTTTTTATTGCACATGCCAGAGTTCTACTGAAAGAACAGGTGGATGAATAGTACCATAATTAATTACAGTTCAATCATGCCATGATATTATCTCTAGGCATATCAGATGTACACTATATTTATATGGAACAGCACTCACTCATGCATTATGGATTCTGTTGAGAAGAAGCCATATGACCATGAGAAAGTAGCATTTTTAGAAACCATAACTAGCACAGAGAGTCAAATGTGGGTTATTTGCAGTACAGACTGAGTAAGGTGGCAGAAGAGGCAGAATTCATGACGAATAAATTGGCTATTGCTGCCCAAATAGAGAAAGCTGAGATTTCTATTTTCTTGCTTGGCAAGGTGCCCCATCTCAGTGTCTCTGAGATCACAGAGATTGCTGCTAATGCATTAAGAGCAAAGAAATCAGTCTGAGAGAGAGCTTAGGGATGAATAGGCATTGCTTCATGTTCTGCAGCACTTGGCTTGCCCCAGCCCCCTCATGCTGCCCACCCCTGTTCCTATAGTGGAGCTGTACTAAAATGGTGAGCCATGTGGCTCCACACCAGCCTCACAGTTCGGGAGAAATAACCTCCCCTGTCTTTGCAGCCCAGCAAGGATCATTAAATGTCACTTTAGCTGTCTGGGATCTCTGGACACATCTGCTTTTAGTTGTAGAGCAGCAGAGACAGTGCCGGCTGCCTTCGGGCTGTCTGAGTGCCCATGAAATCTCTGACAAATCCTCAAAGAGCAGAAATTAGAGCAGAGCTGCTTCCCTTCACTGAGGCTTCCAAACAAACCCAGATCCTGGCAAAGTCCTCACTTGGAGCAAAATGGGAAGATTCTCTTTGTAACATTAACTGCAGTTCAGTTGCAAAGTGGGGAGCAGATCAGGCAGTAGCAGGGGAGCATCCACAGGACCATCCCCCTTCCCTGACTGCTGTGGCAGCAGTTTGAGGGGCAAGAGACCCTCTGCACAAAAAGGATTTGTAGAAATTACACTGCTGCTTTTTTTCCCCTTTCACTCTAATAACAGAAAAAATCAGGCCATCCTCTGCCCTTCTGGATTTCCCTGGCTACCATAGAAATGTTCTTTTTTACTTCCCTCATTCTCTTCTCAATAAGTTGCATCACGCAGTTTCTTCAGCTGTGTGAGGTGTTAAAAATGCAGATGACTTTTCTGGCAGTCTTTTGTCTTCTTGTGACCACTGGTGTTGCCATTAATACAGAGTATTTTTTTTCCCAAAGCACTAGTTTACAAATGAAGTCACGGGAGTTTCATCAACTGTACTTATATCATTATTCCAGTATAGAATATTGCCCAAAGGGCTAATCCACAGTTTACACTGTGGATTGTTGGCAGCATCTTGGGCGGATTGGGTTTGCGATTTTTAAAAATTATTGTCGTTTTAATTTTTTTATTTTAATTTTAATGTGTGAAAAAAAGGAGGAAATAACTGTTACAGTGAGATAAATCCCAGTCAAAACACACAGTCGAATGATACATCGTGGTAGTAACACTTAAAGGAAACTAGAGGGCAGGCTTCTAAAATACTTTGAGCTCTGTAAAGGTGCAATTAGATATCTCATCAGCTTGTTAATGAAACGTTAAGTGACGAACTCCTAGGGGTTTTGCATGTTTAATCAGCTAAATGCTTTCAAAATACTGCCCTGAGAGGGCTCAGGAAGCCTGCTGCATAAAAATAATAGTTATTGCTGCGTTTCAGCATCCAAGCAGCTCCTATTGCAAGTCTGCTGATTATTATGCCCAATATAACTGAGTTGTCATTTCCTTGTTCCTCCCTTTGTCTCAAATTTTTGTGTTGTGAATTGTGTCATATTGTGTCCTAGAAATCTCTGTGGGCCGAATAGGGGATTTTTATTATTTTTATTGTTATATGTATGCATACTTCTTACTGCATCTGCATGGGGCTTGGCTCCTGAACCCTTCATTGTGGGACATTTAAAGACATTTGCAGGGGCAGAGAGAACATGGAGAGCAGTGAACCCTCATGGTAAAATCATCAAGAAGGAAATTAAATTAATAGAAAACTTATTTGATTTTTCAGGAAGAATTTCTATGGGCCAGTCTTTGAGTCAGGGGGAGATTGAGTATATAAGATAATTTTTAGAGTTTATAGCTGTCAAAATGAAGGGCAGCACTAAAGTGTGTGGCATCACATACCTGGATGAAGGTGCAAACCACTGCAGCAGGAACCTGAGATGAGGCATAGGCTGTAGACCAGGTTGGTCAGCCAATTTTTGTGTTACGCTGCAGAGATGGGACCTGCCCTCATCTGAACTATAAAGGAGCAGGAATAGTTGAGATTAAACTATTTACAGTTTAAAAAATATAGTATTCTCCACTGATTCAAGAAACTAAGTGCCTCCAGCAGCTTCTGGATGTTAGGAGTTTTGAGAAGGGATTTGAGTTTCCAAGTCTGTCAGACTTGAAGTTGCTGGCCTTTGGAAGCCCCCATAGTCAGAGCTGCACCAGCCTCCTGGCTGCTGAATGCTGGTAAGAAACTGGCCAGATCCATCATGCTCGATGTTCCGTCAGGAGAATCGCTGAAAGCAAAATGTTTCCATAAAAAGTTACACTTTCAAAGCACAAAACTTTCCCAGTGGTGAAATGTTCCATCAGAAAAATGTTGGACCAGTTTGACTCTTGGCATATTCTAAGGTACAAAAACTCATTGCATTTTAAATAAATTTCAGCAGCCTTAGCCCATGCCAACTCTCAAGCAACACATCAAGCAGACTCGGCTTTTTCTCCTGCAATTATCCAACCTGATAATTCTCTTATCATTTCACCCTTTGCTAGAAGAAAGGTCATGTTTGCAGTACACCAAGATGATGTTTGCTTCTAATTTCATTGCCCTGGAATTTGAAATTCATAAGCAGTCATGATATAAATATATATAATTTTAATCCCAAATTATGTATGTACAAATAACCTCAGAAATTACCTTCAGGATATACATGATCAGACCTTGTTTTATAAATTTTTTTTAACATAGTCCTTCTAAAACTGGCATGAAATGCACCTTTTTTTTTTTTTTCCCCAGGGACAAATGAAACACAGGAATCTGCCTTGCCAAGGTTTGAACTCATGGCTTTTGAAAACCTAACTAGTCAATACCTAGTGCTTAGGCCTTTTTCCTAAGCCATTAAAGTTGCACGAGAAATGGAAAGTATTTGCAATAAGAAATGAATGGCCAAGCTGGAATACTGGACAATATGTGAATTCATAAGGATAATGAAATAAAAATCTTCAGAAAATGTAAAGTCTGACAGGAAGTAAAAAATAAGGCAGTATGGAAGCTAAGGGTGAATGTTCATGGGCTTGTCATTGCATTTGAATTAACATACTCTACAATCTGCCTTGTATTTTGTTCCCTGAACTTTATGATTTATAACAATTTCCATCACAACATCTCATACCTACAAAATTATGTGTGGTTACAAAACTGACACAGCAATGCTGAATCATCTTTTCAGTGAGTCTCTGAAATAGCCTATCTCACTTTGGGTATAGGGGAAGGAAATTGTACAAATATTTTAATTTTTGAATATGAATAACTACTCTTAGGCTTCATGTTCGGTCTTAACTGATTAACTGGTGCTTATGTGAGTCATTTATCAACTCAATATTATTTTAATATGGGCTGTTTCAATTCTTCAGGTTTTTTTAAAAGGAAAAAGCCACTGACTCCACAAATGTCAGATGGGAATAAAGACCAATGGCAGTTAAGAAATGCCATTAGTGAGGGCATTATTTTATTTTTGCAAAATAAAAACTCTTAATCTTTTGCTTACCATTTTTTAATCTAGAAATATGGATAGTTTTTAAAGTCTTCTCTATATGTGAAAACCATGCAGATATCAAGCAGTGTTGCTTAGCACTGGGCATGTGTCTCTGGAGAAAATGCCAGCTTATCAGGATTTTTAAGTGGCAGCCGAGTGACAATAGCAAAAGACATGAGCATTCAGGTGTGAAATCATAGAGCCTTTCCAGCAGCAACATTTTGCTGTGTGATATGTTGCATTCAGATCTGTGAGAAAGTCTTGTACATAATTTAGAGTAAAGCCTTAATATTTGATTAGAGAGCTAGCACAAATTAAGTGCCAGCATAAAAGAAGTCCAAGGCCAGAGCCTTCTTTCAGGATCTCTTTTGTCTAGTAAACCAGCTTGAAAATCATTGTTCAATATTTAATTATGTAACATGGTTATGCATTTTAGAGTTCATATGCCATGAGGCAGCACAATCCTGAAGGTGATAGCCCACCTCTACAATGGCTTTTATTGCACTTTTTGGGGGACTGCAATAAGACTGCTGAAAGGATTCAACTGGAAGGGTCTTTTTACCTGACCGTAAAAATGTCAGTAAAAATAGTATCACCTTTCTCCAAATTTCAGCCTACTCAAATCAACTTTTTTTTCAAGAAAAGCATACCTGGGTGACCTGAGTTTTCACAGAAAAGCACGGAATATCAAGATACTTTCAATTTCCTGAGAATTAATGAAAAATCTTAAACTAAATTAAGCACTTTCATCAAAAAGCTTTGTTTTGTTAAACTTCCAGCTCCTTTTTCACCCCAAATAACATTTCTAAGTACTTCCAACACCTGCGTTGGAAGCAGCCTGCGTTCAGCAGCCTCAATCTCTTGATGTTGTGGCTCTAGGGGCAGACATTGGCCATTAAGATCATTACAAAATAGTCGGAGCTACTGACTGATGATTTACAAGGCTGTGAGATATCTCACCAAATGTCCTCCTTGACTGCCGGGCACAACTCCTGGTGTTTGCTGGCCCATGCAGCTATTGGGGGGGTCTCTCTGGGCTGAGTGCCCGGCCAAGGTACCATGCTTGTGGTAGGTTACCTCATGATCCAGCCCAAAGGCTGTGGCCTTTACACTCGTAAGTTACTTTTGAAATGATTTAGGAATTCTGTGTTTTAGCTTTATAATAATTTGACCATGTTTAATCCAGGATACACATTGCAGTATCAGTCAGTATGAACTCGCCTCTTGTACTTTAGCTGCAGACACCTATGGGGTATTTTCCCTAAGTCATATCTCTGTTGGGCTACCAAGTGCTGACTGCAGGCAGTCTCTGCAGCAAGAGCACTCACCACCATGTACATTTCCTCCTAGCTGGAAACTTTGTTTTCAGAGGCACATCCTGGTTGAAAAACTCCAGTCATGCAATTAACTCTCAGCAGGTGCATTTCATATTGCATCAATGAGTGTTTCCTTACAGAGCCTTCACCACTCAGTGCAACAAAGATGTTCCATTGTTTTAAATGTCAGCTTTTGTTCTGCTCTTTTAGTAATTGATTTTTATTGCTGGGGTTTTTTTCTTTACTGAATATTTTATCAATCTTTATTTTATTTTATTTCTAATAGTGCTTAGCCTAGTTCCCCCTGTATATACCTTTATCGTATAGACATCACAATTATCAGTCCATAAGGGGACCTAGTAACACCTTTTAACTTTCACAGTGCCCCACCACCCAGGTGCATTTCTACTGACTGCTTTGCACTGTGTGCCTGTAAGCTGCTAAGTGCTTTTGGTTATCATTGGAGAAATCAATAGGATTTGTAGCACCTCAAAGGAGATAATAAGCACTTTGCAAGATCAGCGATTAGGCCTTGGCTTCCTTACTGATGAATTTGCTACAACAGTAATTCCTGAAGTTTCACTGTCTGCTGTTACAGGGAATGAAAATGAAATACGTAAAACTAAACTGTCCAAGAAATCCCTTTCAAATCTCAGTGCCATATTTTTTTTTGCTACTTAAGTTCTTTAAGTCATCGGGCTTCATTAACAGACTATTTGGTTGTACTTGTTTATACAGTCAGGACAATACCTCAAAAAGGGGACCAAGTCCTTGAGTGATGCCTACACCAGAAATCAAATGCTTTTTAAAGCAAAGTTGGTATAGGTGAATGAGAATGGCTTAACATAAACTCAGAGACAAATTTCCCCCTATATTGATAAATAATTGCAAGGAGTAATAATTATGGACATACACCTGCATGAACTTGGCAGGGCTTAGTAAGATGCTGCAGAGGAGAAGCTTTTTTATTCCTTCAGAAGGCATTAATTTAAAAGGTAGTAAGTGCTGCAACATCGTTCTCATTAACAGAGCTAGAAAGAGTAACCGCATCTTTTCACGAACAACTTCAATCACAGCATATGGCATACACTGCTTAATCTTTGGTCCCTTTGTGAGTCACAAATGACCTCATATGGCCCCAAAGCAACTGAGGATAGGTTTGCAAAACCTTTTTATAGGGATGATACTGTAAGTTATGAGAATTTGCAGGTAAAAATGTTAATGAAAAGTAGAAAATTGAAATGACAGCTTGAATTTATTGTGAAGTGAACACATACTATATCTGCTGTGCTTCAAGAAAGCAGCTATGGGGAGAAAGCATTAAGGGTATGTCCAGAAAATGTTATTGCAGCAGTAGCAATGCCATTAATAGAAAACATATCAGAGTTTGTATAGGGTTTTCTTTGTAATACTTTGTAAACTTTGAAATGTTATAAATAATCAGTCCTTAGCCCCGCAATCTCTTTGAGAATAGTTTAATTATGATAAATTTCTTCATATGCTTTCCCACCTTTAATAAACTGGTGATTTTTGTCGGCGTCTATAGTGAACCCATAAGCTAAAAAAATCCATGCTCATTAAGGTGTTACTTCATCTAAATGATAACTAGCAGCCCATCACACAATGTTTTATGTAGTTTTCTCATCTCAGCCAGGAGATGCCCAAATGAAGTCAAACTATAACTGATATAGCTAAAGAGATAAAAGTTCAGAACTCATTTCATGGTCTAGAGATTGTGGTGTTTGTAACATATTACAAATCCCAAACCTTTTGAAATAGTACTAGTCAAGAAATAGGGATATAGTTGGCCCTCTTCCACTTCGCGCCCCCCATATTGTGGCTTCACATCTTAGTGGCATGATTTTTCAGTGATTAAGGAGGCCCATTTCGGGGCTTCACATGTGCTACCTGACATGCATGAATAGTCAAATTAGACAGTCACGAATATTCAAATCAAGCCCCACACCGTGCCGCATGGGCCATGGGGGCACTGCTCTGTCCGTGGCGAGCCGTGCCGGCCCCACTCTGCCCCTCCGCTCTGGGCCGTGCCGGCCCCCCCCGCCTCCCCTCACAGAATCAGAGAATCACAGAATATTATGAGTTGGAAGGGACCCACAAGGATCATCTAGTCCAACTCACCATCTAACACCTGTGCAGAGACTGAAAGCCCATCCCAGAGTGGTAGCACAAACCTAGTTCCCTCACAGTCTAGCAGGCCACTCCGAGCCGGAAGGGACCCAGGACCATCCAGCCCTACAGCCCCCAGCTAGACCATGTCACTAAGCTCCTCATCGAGTCTTCTCTTAAACACCTCCAGGGACGGTGACTCCACCACCTCCCTGGGCAGTCCATTCCAATATGCAATCACTCTCTCTGTGAAAAAACGCTTCCTAACATTAAGATTAAACCTCCTCTGGCGTAGCTTGAGGCCCTGCCCTCTAGTTCTGGTGTCATCAGCCTGGAAGAAGAGGTCCACACCCTCATCTCCACTTCAGGTCGTGCCAGCTCTCCCCTCCTCCCCTTGAGGCTGAGGCTGCACTGTCTCCCCCGGCTCCCCTCGGGCTGCTCGGAGCCACTGGGACAGCAGTGCAGGCGGCTCCCCCGCACCAGTGTCCCTAACCAAGCAGAAAAGGGGTTTTTCCCAGCATGGGGTGGCTGCAGGCATCGGGAAGCACCAACACAAACACCAATACACGGCAAGGCAGTGCCAAAACAGCGCTGGAGCGTCAGGGCGGGGGGGGGGAGCGTGTGAGGGTGCGGGGAAAATTTGCATATGAATGAGCTGCCATTCTACGTGGAAGGCGAGCTTCGCGGGACATGAATGAGATGACGGTACCATGGTATAGGAGACCCAACTGTATTTGTTTAGGGGAAGAAGTTCTTTATTTTTCAATGGAAATGCTGAAATCTGAGGGTTTTTTTTTTATTTGAAACTGGCACAAATTGCAACATCTTAGACTGTAAGGAGCCCCATACATTAGCGTTTGGGTCATCAACATCTGGGCTCCACTTAATAAAAAAAAAAAGGTAGTATGACCTAAGACAAGTAATATGACTATGCTGACATTAGGTGTTTCTGAGAACAAATATCTAGAATTCATGTTGATCTGAAAGCCTCCCATTCAACAGCTGTCATTTCAGAGCTACTGGGCTAAATTGTCTCCCTTTTGCAAGTTCCTTTCCTGACAAAGCTTTGTATAACTGCAGGTAACAAGAAATTTTGACAGCAGTATAACACAAGGAATGTTTTCACTTGACTGTTTTTTTGTCTTAAATAAAAGAGTCTATTGTGGTTGACTAGACATGCTGTTACACAGTTACATAGTACTTGGCTTGTGAGTGTGTTATTGAGTTCAAATAGTGGAAAGGGTCAAAACGGTCCTTAACTCGCCATATCATACTGTCTGAACCCACATGTAAACTAGAGGAACAACATATGTATGAGAGAGGAAGCATATGGCTTTCAATAATTTCTTCGTGGTGAATTCAAGCCAAGTTCATTACCAAAAATATTATTTTTAATTTTTTGTGGAAAATACACATTTTCTGCTTACCATTCTTTGTCGGAAAAATTGACACTAAGGGGTATGACTCTTTTGCTTTGAAACTCTGTATGTATATGTGTGTGGAACCTCCATCTCTGTTTCAAACTGCTTCCCCACATATTTCAATGGACTGGAGGTAAAGAGATAAAACAAACAAGAAAAAAGGCATAGTTTATTGAATCTTTCCAGTATTTCACAGGGACACAGAATAGCTGAGGTTAGAAGGGTCCTCTGGGAGTCATCTGATCCAACCCCTCTACTCTAGTAGGGCTTGCCCAGGTGTCCTGGTTTGGACACTGTTGGGGGTTACCTTCCAAGAAACTGGACGAGAGACCGTTAAGAGAAAATACCAAGCTTAATGAGGGGAATATATATATGAATATATATATATATTTATATATATATGTATTTATTGGGATATATTAAAAAAAAAANTATGACACCAGGACTATGCCCAGAAAATAAATGTGAGAGAAAAGATAGTTTAAAAGACATATGATAGATGCTCAGATAGGTTAGAATTGCTGTTATTATCCTGACATAAATATAACAAACCTGTTGAACTAATTTGCAAAAAACATGCAAGAAAATGTATTTAATTTAAAGCAGGCTCTTTCATTTAGTCAACCAGTTACAGTTAGGAAGGAGTCAAGGAATGAACTCTCCTTTGCAATCTAAAACTTCTCTCTGGCATCCCATTACAGTATTAATATGTTAACCTGGAGCACAGCTGACTTTCTACTGCTTCTTTTGCCATCTGTGTGGACAATGATTCCAATATGATATAAATATCAAAGTGGTTTCACAGGAGAAGATGATTGTAGTAAGTGGTGCCCAATGAAGGGAAGTGAGGGCGGATGAATTAAACCAGATCCCTTGGCACTTCAGGTTACTGTCTCAGAAAGGTCAAGGCTTTTACCAGATATATAGGAGAATTAGAGTCTAAGGGGATGGTCTTGACAGTTCACTAGAACAATCAAAGAAGACATGTCCCTGGATTTACCTTTTCCCCAGGTCTTTCCTTCAACAGATCATTGTGTTTGTAATTCTGGGCTAATTCTACTCCAGACTAACAAAAGTTCACGACCTCTGTTCCCTTCTTTCCTTACTGTAACAGATACCCTTTTCATTCCCAGTGTGCTATTTGCTAGGAATGGCCAGATGTCTTTTAAATGACATCATGGGAACAAAACTCTTTCCTGGGTCTCCTAATTCAGTAAGAAGCCATTACCTTATTTCCCACTAGCACTGTTGGAAGAGGTATTCTTTAACCTTGTTTATTAATTTTTCCAAATGGTGCAAAATTTTCTTCAAGCAGCCATACCTGTTGTCCATGTATAATTAACAGGATATGTAAAGAATACTTTCAGTTGACTGGAATCTTTAGAGTTTGGATGATTTAAATCGCACTTCACATCCTGGTTAAACAGTATGGTAAAGACAAGGGCCAGTTCTACAAATGTAGCCTCCCTGTTAATTCTCAAATACAGTGCTTACTGCTGCCTCTTTTTATTGTTGCATGTATGACTGAGATACTGGTGAGTAAGAGATCTATAAATGGGCTCTAGTAAGGAGTAAACATCATGTGGTCGTTCACTTTGGAAGCTTGTTGAGTGGGAGGCATTTACTGAACTTTGATGCCCTTGCCATTATCACTGATCTTCTATGAAGTGCTAGTGTCTGTTTTCTCCTTTGTAAAGTTACTTCTTATAAAAAAGGATTCCTTAGCAGCATCTATAGATTAAATATATAAGGCTAGAAACTGTTAAAATATAGAAAAAGAATGTATTTAGTGCCCAGCTGATTCATGTACAATCTATTAGCACCAAATGTGGTAATTTTCTTGCACATGTGAAGATACTGCCAAAATCTGAATTAATTTCATCTTTCTTCTTCTTTCACCTACCATGTTCTATAAGAAAAAAACCAAACATTGGCAGTTGAGATTACTGATGCTTTTAAAATAATAAGTCTTTTATTTGCTTGCTGTTAACCAGTTGGGTGTATTTTCAGAGAATAAAAGAGATATGCAGCATTAAAAACTGTAATTTTGAAAACGAAAAAAAGTGAGATTTTCAATTCAGTCATTCCTTTACATTGATTTTTGAAGTTGCATTTATGCTGAATAGCATAGAAATTAAAAAATTTCTTTCATAAAAATAGCCATTGCTTTTTCCCATGGTTAGAAACCTCAGGGATTCAGTCTTTTTGGTTCCAGAAGGTAACACTGGCATCCTACTGACTGCAATCATAGCCCTGCAGATTCTCACTCAGGGAATGGAGAAGATCTTGGGGACTGAAAAAACCCTCTAATTCTGTGATTCAAAGGTGCTTCTAAGCATGTGATTATATCCATCCTTAATCAGAACATCTAAGCGCTTGTTCTCAAGTATATTCTTTTCTGTTTTCTTTAAAATGGCTGAGACTTGTTCAGTGCAAGGTTGATTGGAAGCTGCAGCAGCCGAAAGAGCCACCGGAGAATATAACTGTGAGGATTATTAATGTACCATAAGCAACCTATTTTTGAGTTTACAGACTCCCATTGATCTCTGGAGGAGTTTGCACTCTAAAAATAACGTGCTTTTGGGAGCCAGGACAGAGAGAATTGGAGCTGGACAGTGGGAGGTCTGGGCGGATTGGAGCATCACAGTGAGATAATAAAGGGTCCACTGACTGCAAAGGGAGTTCAGGTAGCAATTATAAGCAACTAGAGAGTGTACCTGAGAGAAAGATAGTATTATTACCAGGTGTTAAAATAGCACTGCTTGCAAGCAACGTGCTTTAGACAGAATTCGAGAACAGTGGGCTTGACTTGCTTCAGAACCTGAGCACTGGGGCAAGGTTTATTATCATGGCAATTTGATTTTTTCTACATTTGGATGGGAAGTAGCAGAGTTCTAGGAAGCTATAGCTTTTTGTTTGTTTGTTTGTTTTCTCCTCCTGCTAACTAACTAGTCTTGTAGGTACATGGCCTCCTAGAAGACTGAGTTTCTTTTGTCTGGCATTATTATGTCTCAATAATGACTGGAAAAACTGGACACAGAGTATCTTTTGGTGGGCCCAGTGCTCAGTGAGGGACCTGTGCCATGGAATATGGGAAGAAGAGATGCTTTGATTCTTGCTCAGATTGCTGGGATATGATGCCAGTTGAGACCTTTCATTAGGCCATAAAGGTATTAAGTAGTACTAATATTCATTTCAGTGGATCTGGGTGTCAAAAGTCTGGGAAGTATGAGGAAACAAAGGAAGGGTAAAGGATTATTTGAAGAAATGGAGCATGTGGCTAAAAGTAATCCCAGCAGCCAGATTACTTGGATTACATATTAACAACACAGTAATACAGTATATAACACCTTGTTTTAGTTTGTAACCTCTCTGACAGTTCCACAGCTAAGCAGGGGCAAGCAGGGACTTTGCACCTGGCCCATGAATCCATCTTGGCCCTTCTGAGTGAAGGACATCTTCATTTGGGACAAATAAATGTTCTTCCCAGATTTACAGACTATTTGAGCTTGAGAGTAGCTCTGGAGACCATCCAGTCCAACCCCTTTCTCATAACAGGATCTTTGCCCAGGGCCATGTCCATAGGATTTTGAATGTCTCTAAGCATGGAGTCTCTACAACCACAACCTTTCTGGGCAACTTGTGTCATTGTTTGACCACACTGATAGCTTGGGAAAGAGAAAAAGCTAAACTACATGGAGAAGATAAGCATGGAGCTTCCATGCAGGGCAGACATCTCCTCCAGGATGATACCTACAGAAAACACAACCTTACCATCTAAGATGCAAAATCTGATAGAAAGGTATGAAAAAATAACATGCAAGTGTAAAAACCAGAATGCTGCCCATCATGCCACAAACCTGCCCATAATGTGTTTGGAGGCAGAAACTCTCACTGACCTCTTTCAGCAGAAACATCAGAAAACACTTGTGATACGGAGGATCACGCTATGCTCAGATATGCCTGCTGTGCTCTGAACACTTTCTCCTGATCCCAGACTTGAGTGCTTGAGTTCAATTACAGCCAGCAATGTTTCATCCACATACCACTTGAAAACAGCCACCCTGTGATATTCAGGAACAGGCACAGAACAATTTGAAAGAGAAGGGAGAATAATCCTGAATGCTGAAGCACATGGAGGGCGTGTGTAGGCAGGCAGTAATTATATAGGACAGGATTACATGTGCATGCGTATCCTAGGGAGCCATCAAATACAGCCGTAAAGCTGGATTTTGTTTTTGAGATCAGAAAGATAAATACCTAAAATTACCTGCTTGGAAGGAAATTTCAGCTGAAACAGAAGAGTGCACTGGGTTAGTGAATCCGGCTATGAGATGGCCACATTCACAGAATCAGAATCACAGAATATTCTGAGTTGGAATGGACCCACAAAGATCATCGAGTTCAACTTTTAAACGGCACCACTGCCTCCATCGCAGGAATCGAACCTGGGAGACAGGTCTCCTGCATGAGAGGCGGGGACACTCACCACTGTTCTGAAGTGGATTTTAGTTTTCTTTGAGTGCTAATAGCCACAGAGCACATTAGTAGCACTACATATGGCTTTATGACCTCTTCACTGTCAACAATGACACCCCTTCACTTTTTTTCAACCTAAGTTAATTAACTTTTCAGCTCTTTATTCAAAAGTCTCCAGGACTTTAAAGCAGTCAGTGTAAGCAATGAAGTGTTTGTCCTAATAGCACCTCTCTTCTCAAGGGAAGAGCTTCTTCTGAAACCTAAGAAGCCTTTGAATGTCTCTCCAATATTGGTTGAAATGTGCACAGCCCACATGTCTTCAGGAGCACAGTGTAAACTTCTTTTATGTAACACAACATTACATATAGAATTTGCAATTTATTTTTTGTCCTGTGACTTCTAATATTTCTAAGCATTTGTTAAAGGTTCATGAGTTCAATAAAATTTGCCAAAAAAAGAGATATTTCTCTGTCTCAAATACTTATATCTTACCAGATTAAACATATATGCTGAGAAAGTTAGTGTCTTGACCTTTTGAAAGTTCATTGAGAAACCTATTTTCCTCAGTATTGAGCTGTCTGGAACCACTGATACCAACAGCAACTACTAGTGTCTCTTAACTTCAAAGAGAACACATATGGGCCCTATCATGGGCTTCAAATTACCTGTGACTATGCGGGAGTCAGTGTAGATATGTCAAAGGAAATTGCTCACAATTCCCCAGACAGCAGAACAGACAAGGCAAGAGAAAAGGAAAATGAAATTAGCTGAAAAAAAAATGCATGTACATATATGTATATATCATTAAATGCTTTTCTGCATGATCTGAAAATCTATGTGAGTGCATCGATAATGATTAATTTTTGGTCTTGTATTTGTCACACAGGTCTGACAAGAGAAATTGAATGGATTCCGATGAATGGAGATAATTTGAAATATTTTATATATTTTTATGAAGACTAGGAACTTCCTAAATCTTCAATACCCTATAGGAAGAATCTTCTTTGTACATTTATATCAACACTTTCTTGTTGTCTATTTTGTTTAACATAGGAAAGTACTGCTGAAATAAAACAGACCACAGCAACTAGCAATGAGTGTGTATATGTACAGGAATGACTTTGACCTCAGAACACATAATAGTGCAACTTGAAGTTTGAGAAAAAGTAGAATAAATACTTAAAAAAAATCATTATTTGCAATTAATTAGTATTCTGTCTTTTTGAAAAATGTCTATGTGGACAAAGAGTTTTAAAATTATTTGACAAAACGCAGAATAAATGAGGAGCATAGCATCTTATTTGCTGTTGTGTACTCCTGGTTATAGAAGAGGAATCATATATCATGTGTAATAAAGTTTAGCTAAATTCTTCTTTTGTTGGAGAGCCAAAGTATGTATTTCTTTTTCTTTAGAATCTAAAATGCACTAGTGTTCTGATATTTATGCATCACCTATACTTTATACAATGACAAACAGAGACAGGCCATCCAGCTTTGGTGGAACATGCTCATGAAAATAGGTTGAAGAGTCATCATCTACAAAAGCCCAAAACAATAGGAGACATTGGAATATGGATACTGAGCAAAATTCCTGTATGATCACAGCAACTCTTACACAGAATGATTAATCCTTGGCACTTGTTTTCTGCGGACTGTACATAAAAGAAAACTGTTCAATGTATATTCTATTTTTGGAAATGAGATCTTATTGTTAGAGAAATTTAATACACTGTGTCTCCTTGGTCTCTCTTACGTTGTTTACCGTAAAGGGATATGAGGAGCTGTTTTTTAATAATATTCTTCTGATGTTGATTGAAACAATTCTACATGCTCTGAAACTCTCTGCCTGTCTCTTGTTTATTCAAATAAAATAAAGATAATTATTCTGGCTAGAAAACAGATTTCAAGTTGAATATTACTTACAATGACATCAATTAAATTCTTTTTTGCTCCATTAAATAACACAAAAGCTAGTGGAAAATATTTTTGAATTTTAAGTTTTCACACATTTGCATTGCTTTGTACAGGCAATTAGAAAGGAATTATATTCGTTGCAGCTCAATTAAAAGGACATTCTTCTATTTTTTAATTTGAATATGCAATTCCAACAGTAGTTACTCTCCTGCTTCATCCTTACATGCTCATGGCTGATTTCCCTTAAGTATTCCTTGGACGTGAACATCCTTGAAAGACAGGTTGAAATGGAATTGTAAGGAGACAAAATGCATCAGGAGCACCTTTCATTTACATACCAATGAGATTAACATGCCCATTCAATCGAAAATGAACGATTTTCCCCAACACTGCATTATCAGTCACTGATATTGGACTGCGTTGTTCCTGCCAGTATGGAAGTGATAAAAAGGAGATAACATACAATCCCTTGATCTAAAAGCATGTTGAAGATGAGTCAGGGCCTCAGCTTTTCCTTATTATTCTTTACCAACTTTAAAAATGAGCACTTCATAGGAGAGTGGAAAGGTAAATACATAGTTTCCTTCCTTCTTTCATAGTTAGGAAATGTCATAGTGGAAATTATAGGGGATGGGGAAAGGTGGGACCACATCCCAATCTGAATGGGTAGGTGAAAGAAAAAACCCATCCCTCACAGGGAGGTCTTGTTCTTTTGCCAGATTGAGACTCCTTGTTCTCAAAGGGAGGTGTACCACCAGAGGCCACTAAAACATCTTATTAGTAGGGACCAGTCAGAGGCAAATAATATTTTTTCTGAACTTCATTTTAGTCTTAAATGAAAACTCAGAATTCATACAATTTTAAACTCTCTTGAGGCTGACAGCTGATGGGGAGTGGGGATCAGTGAGAACCCTGAGTTAGATCTTAGGACAATAAAAAATCCTTAATAAAACAGGAAATACGTAGCAACTAAGTGCAAGAAAAAAAGGAGGCTATGAAGAGTCTCTTTGTCTCAGCTAACAAAGTATTTATGTCTGGTCTGAACCATCATTTGTTAGTGATGTTGTTTTTCACCTAAGCCTTATTGGAGGGTCTGGGCCCAGGGAGGTGGTGGAGCCGCCATCCCTGGAGGTGTTTAAGAAAAGACTGAATGAGGAACTCAATGACATGGTCTAGATAATGGGAAGCTCGGATGGATAGAGCATGGTGCCCATGGCTCCATGGTTGTGGGTTCGATCCCTGGATGGGCATTCACTTGGGAGTTGAACTAGATGATCCTTGTGGGTCCCTTCCAACTCAGAATATCCTGTAATCCTGTGACTGTGGAGCATACACAGACCGATGAAAGATGCCCCAAACAACTCTGCAGCCTATTGCTTCTGCCATGGGAAATTCTGTCCCTCAGATGTTAGATTTTGGTACAAATTTAGGGAATGATTGAGGTCTTATGATGAAGAATAAGCTCAGAAATACATAATAACAGTTCGTGCTAAAATCATGGCTATTTCAAGTGGTTACACGGCAGCTTTTGTCAGCATCAACCAAACTCTGAAGGTGTGTACTAATATCTCAGGAATGAGACAATACATGACCAGCCCTAGAGAGTGGAGCCAGAGGAATGGTTGTACTGAAGTAAATAATTGTCATAACTGTACCACAGAGAGGTAAACACCCCTCCACCTCAAAACCCCTAACCTGCTCAATGGGGAACCCATGAAATAAAGCAAAATAGCTGGAATTCAATGTCACCCCTATGCTCTGGTCTTCATATGGTGCTGATGTGACAGTGAATCAAAGGGACAGTACTTTCCTTGTGTCACCAAGCATCATGCATGTATGGTAGGGGAAGAGTTTCCTTTGTTAACTCCCTACCAGTGCTTTGCACTGTAATTTTTCCTGTCTTAATGCCAAAAAAGAGATTTCTGTAATTTAAGAGAAACTGTTCAAAAATGTGGTGGCGAAATGTTCTGTTAGAAAAACAGAAATGGTTATTGTGTGGTGCCCACAGCAAAGGATTTAGTCTGATGGGATAGCAAGACCTTAACACATTTGAGAAGAGCCTTGTAATTGTTGACCAGTGAACAAAAACACACTTTAATGATTTTTCTGATTGTCTGCACACAAAAATCCAAACACATTTAGCTTAGAGGTAAAGGTAAACTAATAATTACTGTTACCTGAAAACTTCAGTGAGTTTGAATGTATTTCTATTGGTGACTCTGATTTAATCACTTCCAACTAAAAGATTATATTACTTCTGCATTTCTAAGACAAATAGTGTTACTTGTCTTAAAACTCTGGAGGTTTAGATTTAAGTATCATCTGGAATTATAGCACTAAACTGGCAGTTCTATCTTTTGTGCAATGGTGTAATCTTGCAGTAAAAGCAAGTAGTTAAAAAAAAAGTTGTAAAAGCAAGACCCCCTTGTATTGCTTTACTTACTGTATGAGAAAACACCTCTAGTTATGTACATGCAACTGTGTTCATGGATGTGAATTCCCAAAATCAAAGTCTGGAGACACAGTTCATTGAAATCCGTGGCACATTGAGTTCAGTCTCACCAGGGTTGTGGTCAGCGCAATCACAAGGATGATAAAGAAGGTCTTTTAATTTATCTCTTGTTTCATGCAGTCTGTAAATTATGTACGAGAAGACATAATAAAAATCTGGCACTTTGACCATTTTTTGTTATGAAAAATTGATGTTGAGAGAAGAGAATCACAGAAGGCAGTCCAAGGAAAATAGTTGTATCGTTAGCTTTAGTGGCAAAATTTTGAAAGAATTTTCTTTTGCCCTTGTGACTAAGTCCCAATTTCTCCAATGTATACGTATTGGACTTGAATGAGATTTTGCAGATTAAATAATGCACTGGGAAAAAAAAAATCCTACTTTTGCTACATGAGTTGCCTAGTACTACCAGTGCATGAATAATTACAATGAAAACTCCCCCTAAAGCCAGTTCCTCAGTCCTCAAAAAGTACTGCACCCCCAAGATAAGATGTTCTGTAGTGACAAAAAACCTAAAGGTTAGATATAAGATCAATCAAATCTGGTAAAATCCAGTTTTCCTGTGTCTTTGGAAACTCTCCAAAGCCATTTATGAAATAAGCATACCTATTCATATGCTATACTTCCCACTACATTATTTTGCAGCAATCTATGAGGTAGATGTCTTCAAAGACATCCTACAGAAGACTGGTGACTAACTGCAAGTGCAATAGCTAAGTGAGAATGTTCTCACCCTGATACCAACTGTGGGTTTCATAAGCACTGGAGGATGGTAAATCTTGTCTGGTAACTAATTAAATTTGAATCTGTCTGGTTGTCATACTGTGAAAAGTGATCTAATCCTTTGCTGTATTTTTAGTGAAACTGGAATTAGATTTGTCTTTCTCACAGATGCTGCATCCATAGTAAAATTTTTTTTAAGGTATTGCAATAATTTCTGTTGAGAGGAATCTTCCTCTGATATAGTGGTTCTTCATTTAATACTGTCTTAGCTGATCATTTGCAGGGTCACAATGGGTCATAACAGATCTCCCTTCTAACAGGAGACTGATAATCCAAGCCCTGATGTGAGCAGACTGGTGAAAGGTATGTGCTGGGCTGAACCTTAACAGATGAATATTTAGAGGAGGCCAAGGACTTGACAACAAATTTTGACATCCTTTAGATCTGTACTGTTACTGAACTTAGGAAAACTTTATCTTGCTCCTTGCTCTCCACCAATAGTCCTGGTGTGTGCTGATTTAGAGATGCTGGGTGAGCAAAGGAAGAAGCAGTGAGGTTTGAATAAATAGGGCTCTACTTCTCAGTGTTGCTGGTTGCTATCACAGTTGCTGACAAATCTGACCCTGGCCTGGTGGCTATACCTAGAATTAGGTGACTCAGGAGAATGTCCAAATTTGTCCTTTCCTACAGAAACTAGGAAAGGAACACAAATCCTTAAATGTCTTATTGCACAGACAGGTAGCAAACGTGCACAAACACAAAAGCAAATAAAGTAAATAAAGCTCTATGCCCTATGAAACACACAGTGTCCTCCGCCTCCCTCTTTCCATGACAGCCATGTGTCACTGGAGCTGGGGTATGGTTTACCAGCCATCTGGCTTTTACAATGTTCTCGGCACTTCTCACATACTTCCTGCATTCACATCCATGCGCTCATCCTCTGTTTTTATTGCTGAAGGTTAGCGAGGATAAATGAAGGCCTCCAATACCACTTTCTATGGCCAGTTTAGGTCTCTCAGATAATCTCTCAAGAGGTCACCCACCTCTTCTAAATGTCATGAGCACATGTGATCTGAAAGCCTTCACAGGCTGTCCTCATGCCTGAATTGCATCCCAGTGACTCCAAATGAGGCCACCTTTTAATTCCCAGCTTTGACTGTTTCCCCAATAAAATGCAACTGACCACACCAAGAGCAATCAAGTGGGGCAGTGCAAGGGGTAAGAGCTTTGTGGAGATTGGGAAAATGACACTGAAAGGCACCACATACTTCAGAAAATTCATTCAACATAAAATTCATATAGCCATGACACAAATGAGACATATGGGCTCTTCCCTAGCCCTTAAGCATTACATGCTCTGCATATCCCACATGTCTGACAAGGCAATCGAAAGCAGCATGTTCCTGACCAAACCCCAGTGTCCAGGTCATCTGCAGGTGTAGATGAAGCTGTGTTGGTTTGTACCATGTATAAAACCTGTGGATCCCAGCCCCCACCTGGAAAAGAGCTCTGGCAGATCATGACCTCTGGAGTAGCCTGATTAAAAAGACATCAAGTGTGACTACAGCCTCCCAAACCTCATCCTACTGTGGTGCTGGCAGGTCAGGGAGGCAGGGAGAGAAGACTGGGGGCCTGTCCTCTCCTCTTCCCTCCAGCAGAACCCAGGCTCTGCTAGCCTGGTGTCTCCTGTGATTGCCCACATCCAGCATGCTTGGCCAAGGCTTCGTGCCCTGCTGTCCTTCAGAGAGCTCCTCACATCCATGGGGAAACAGCCCAGAGCCCAGGATTTCTAGTCTTTCCCCACAAGCCTGGGACTATCTCATGCCCCCTCTAGAGTTCTTTAGTCCGGCTGTGTTTTGCAGTGTGAAATCATTCTGTCCTGATTGAGCAGCACCTGAACCATCACACTGGTGATTTTGCATTGCAGGATGACCTGATTATACAGGAAACTCACATGCATGTCAATGTGGAGGCATCATTCCTCCAGAATTTTGCTTATTGTATCCAAAGAGTCACACTAGTATTGTATCATCTGGCAAACCTTTACCAAGAGCAGCTTCCAATTCTTCAGGAGAGTCTCTTTCCTATTGACTTGGTATGGACGGAATGAATCAGACAGAAGAATATGGCTGTTGTAAGAGTCTTGCTTATTTATTTTTTGACTGATATTTTCCACACCTTGCTCCTTCTCTTCAAGGAAAAACAACAAAAGGAAAATGACATCCAGAAAAGCAAATTACTAATACCCAGAACAAGAACTATTTTTTTCTCTACCAATTTAATCTAAGATAGAAAACTACCTGTTTTGTTTATCTTTATGTCAGGCAGGGAGAAAAAAAAAAACCAACCAAATCTGACATCAGCAGTAGTAGAGTTAATTTCCATATTACTCCAGTTAGTTGCGAAAAATGGATTCTTTATGGGTCGATCTCAGCAGAAGTGCTCAAGTCATGACATCCCTGGCAAGCAACTTTTTAAACAGCAGCAGTGTTGGGCAATGACCTTTCAATGGCTCTTCCTGTGAAGAGGACAATGCTTTAAGGCAGACTCTCAATGCTCTTTATCCTGTACATTTTCAGCTTATCGACGTGCTTCATAAATTTTCCAGACAGAGCAATTGTGGCATCTCCAAAGCATCACACACTAGCATGCATCTCAAGCTTTTTCCTCTTTAAGGCTCTTGGGGGTTTGTTTGTTTGTTTGGTTTGTTTGGTTTGGTTTTTTTGTTTTCAGCAAAGCTCCTCCATTTAGAAAATCACTTGTGTGAATCACCAGGCTCTGAGGAGTTTGTTCAGAGGACTTTGTGGTCGAACACTTCTTAGGAGAAGAAGATCCTTGAGTGCAGCCCTCAGAAGGTTTCAAAACACCATCCAATCCATCTCCTTACTTCCAAGAGTAATTCCAGGCAGATTTGTAAGGAATATTTTTGCAGCGCACTTTAAAGATAACTGCCATCCATAATGGCAACCTTACAACCTCCCTAGGCAACCCATCCTAAACTTTTGTTCTCTTTACTGTCAGAAACTGTTTCCTAATTTAAAGTTGTTATTATTGGCCTGCATAAATGTAACGTATAGCTGTGATATTACAGGTTTTGCCTGTTCAGGAAACATACAACCCAGACTAAAGTCATCAAATTATGAAAGCATATCAACTCTATCAATTTTCATCCTAGAGATGAGAAAACAAACTCTGTATTTCCCAAGACATGATTGACCTACATGCCTAGCTCAAAAGTGGAGACCTTGGTATCTTGTGATTTTTCTAGGTTAGATGAGAAAAGTAATGAGGCTTAAAAGAAAGTGAGCTGGTTCTTGCTGAACCTAAGTGAGGGCTAAATGATCCCAGTCAGAAGAACTAACAGTTCTGAGTCATGTGAAGCTTCACCTTCTCTAATGCCAACAGAGAATGNTGAATAGTCTTAGGAAGTTGAGATGAGACTAGTAGCTAAGATGAGTTGGAGCTTTTCTAGAGCTACAGGTTACCAAGTATAGTTGTGTAGGGGATGTGGAAGGAATATAGTAGTTTTGGAAAACCTGAATAATTTTATTCTTAATACAAACTTTCATCACTAATACCAATCACAAGAAAATCTTTTTTCTTCAGTCCATCCACATTTCTTAAATGAGAAAATTATTAGCATCCAACACATTCAACCCATCCAAAAGGACAAGCAGATTGAAGGCGTCTATTTTCATCACTGAACATATAAGCTTTTAAAAATAACATGCTGAAATGGGCCAAGTGTAGAAGAACTTTACCCCTCCATCCTTGCACATAAGTCCCATAGTGATACCTACTCTTATGGAAGTGCAGGCTTGCACAGGAAGCCAAGGTTAAATAGTTTAAGGTTGAATAGCTTGGCTCCCCTTGGAGCTAGCATTTGCGACCTTTAGAAGACTGTGCAAACCAGAAGGTGGTAAATATTTGTTTCTAAGATAAACTCAAACAATTAAGAGCCAAAAGATTTATTGACTGCAGTGATTGGCAACGATGGCCTAATATGAGGGCAGTTTCCAGCACTTTCTGAATGTTTTCCAAGTGTCCATGACACACAGCACAGTCCTGTGCCAAAGGACAAGAGGGTACAGTCTTAAGCTGCNACAAGGAAAGAAAGGAAGAGGATAAATGACTGAAAGTTTAAAAGCCAAATCCCAAAACACTGTACCAGGCAGAAGGTGCAGCTCAGCACACATTTTATTATCTTCACAAGCAAGAAGCACAGATGAGTATGCAGGCAACTGGTACAACTAGAAATTATGTCATTCAAATGAAAAGAGCATGACAAGAATAAAGGCAAAAAATTGGACTACAGCTTCAGCAGTAATTCTCCTCATTGGGATTTTTGATCATGCTGAAGTGAAAGGCATTTTATATNATTGACTGCAGTGATTGGCAACGATGGCCTAATATGAGGGCAGTTTCCAGCACTTTCTGAATGTTTTCCAAGTGCCCATGACACACAGCACAGTCCTGTGCCAAAGGACAAGAGGGTACAGTCTTAAGCTGCATCAGTGGAGGTTTAGGTTGGATGTGAGAAAGAATTTCTTCACAGAAGGAGTGATTGGGCATTGGAATGGGCTGCCCAGGGAGGTGGTGGAGTCGCCATCCCTGGAGGTGTTTAAGGAAAGACTGGATGTGGCACTGAGTGCCATGGTCTAGTTAATAGGGTAGTGTTGGATGGTAGGTTGGACTCAATGATCTTGGAAGTCTTTTTTAACTTCATTGATTCTGTGATTCTATGTGTGTGAAATTGGATAGTTTGGTGTCACCTTGATAAGGGAATTGCTACATTTTAGCAAGTGTGAAGGGCATTGTCATCAGGAGCAATGGTCATTAGGATTTTTTAGTTGCCTGAAGGGGCCCTGGCCTCTAACTGCTCTTTCTGACTTTGAAAATGCCCGGAACACTTTTGTTTCTGATGTCTTAGCTATGACTATTTATTCTCTTGTTCGTGTTTGTAGCTGAGATTTTCGATATCTGGGAAACCACAAATGGCCTACAGGAACTTAAGTTCTTTAAAGTACTTTTTCTGTGGAGGTTATGGTAACATGTTGCAATATCAGAAACTGCTGAAATACAGTATTTTCTCCATTAAGTCTTTTTTGAAAATGTGAGGAAGATCAGAAGAATGTCCTACATGCCTAACTAGAAAAAATATAATTATCAGTCTTTTTATAATTTAATTAAACATTTCCAGAAGGTGGACATCAGGAAACAATCCCGCTTCTCAATTAACCCAGGTGAAATCAGCAGTAGTGACAGCATGGGCAGCCACATAACACTGGGGGCTGAAGGCACTGCTCCCTAAAGAGGCATCCTAGCCCTTACTGCCCTTCCCCATCCTTGCTCACCAGGGCCAGCTCAGCCCATACAGACAACTGATATGTAATATCTACACAGCAAGAGTTAACACATTAAAAATAAGATACTGCACAGAGGAACTCACCAGACTCTCTTCTACAGCAGAGAAAGGTCTCAGTTGTAAATGGTCTGATCTTTAAAATGACCTTTATTCCAACAGAGGACTATTGGGAGTTGAATATACCTTGCATATTAGGTGAGAAAGCTGGTGTATAAAGCTGAAAAATTAAACTAAGACAGCCCCCGAAGCTTCTCTCGGCTAAGAGAGTTGCATTTCTGCTTGTTCCAGAGTTCCTACTGGCTTCAAAGGAATTAAAAGCAGCCTCTATTTCCACATAACTCTGTAAACTTTGAACTGAAAAGTAATTATTAGAACACAAAGCTCATTTGGAGAAAATTTGTAAAATATACCTCCCTGCAGAAGACCTGTCAGACTTCTAACAGCTATTTCTTATTATCAAGGGCAAATAAACAAGAAGGTGATTGGGATGTTGATTGCTTTCATTTTCTTTTTATGATTTCAACATACAGCCTTCTAACCATAGTTGGGAGTAGTAGAAATATCAGAGTGTGCAGTTTCTTTGCACAGACTTCTCTTTATTTTACATGTACAACTGCTGTGTGTCGAAAGTGATTGGGTATGGCTATTCAAGGTATCTCCTGAACCTGAGTGTTTTCTTTCCAGACAGTGTAATCTTTCAACCCTGGAAATGATGTCAGGGTGCTGATGTCGGGAAGTATAAGAGAAGTTACTTAATAAAAGCTTTGGCTTGGCTGGGGTAAATGGAATTGCTATACCAGCAGTGCACAGTATCTCCATGTTTAATGATGGGCTGGAATTCTGCCTCAGGTCTAGTTTGTGAATACTGAATGTGAATAATATTTTGACTTTTCTTTTTTTTCCCCCCCTCCAGGTCAGTAGGCATATTCATATGTTACTGCGATCTAAATGGAGGTGCATGCAGTGTATATAAACCTACTTACCTTTTAAAATCACGTTTCCTCTGACTAGATTTGTCTTGTTATTTTCACAATGTCAATTGTCATTTTCTTTGTGGTCAATTTCTTGTTGGAATGTATTTTAGCAAAGAAAACTGGAAGAGGCCGAAAGGTGGTGAAACCAAGGCTCCACCCTGTCAAGATGGTCAGGTTTGGCCTAAACTACTGCATTGTGTGACCTCCATAAAATACTAATAATATCATTACTTGTAACTTTAAAGAATTTGAAGCATATACATTTATTTTTAATCTCCTCCTCCTTTTCAATGGTAGGATATCATATTTACAACACTGTATAAGAGTTCCATTTAACCATATTTCTCATTTAATTTCCACTCTCATAAGAAACCTCTCCTTTGACATGACTGCTGTTGGGATAAGAGAAGGTTCCTTGACATCAGAACTGCTTCCTCAAATGGAGGAGGAGAAGAAGGATGCAACTGTACTGGTTTTCTCTATGTGAGGACTCAGGGTTTTCTGGAAGAAGCATGGCATTCTACTGATCGTATTCCTCATACTCACCCTTAAAGCCACTTTACTGCAGGCAGAGTTTTGCCTGTCCACCTGAGAGGGCAGCTCTGGGTGACCTGCATTGCTCAGGTTGCCCCAGCTGCATTTCTTGGTACCTTTGCAAGGCTGGAGTGATGCATCCAAGGACTTCTGACTTCCAATGTCAAACAAGTCCCATGGTTTTGGTGAGAGATGGATACTTAATGCCCTTGAGGGATGGCCAAGTCTTGGCAGTATTGTGAAGGTGTTTTTGCTCTTAGACATTTCAAACTTCATGTTTCCTCCTGATTCCACATATTTCTGGGATTTTAGCTTGACTGCCTTTTTTTCTCACATGGGTCTCCTTGTTAGGCTTTTCCCTCGATTTGTGAAGTTGTGTTTAGTGTCCTTCTTGAGACAAAGAGGTTATAACAAGGACACTGTGTTTTTCCAGAGGCCACCTGCAAGTACCTTATAGAAGGCAAAAATTAAAATGGAGGTCCAGAGAACCTGGAAAGACTCCAGATGGGCAGCTCCAGGGGAGGTCACAGGGGTGAGACGAGACTCTGGCTGGATGAGTCCAGGGTGTAAGGACTGATGAACATTATAAAGGTGATTTGATAAGGGGGACCAGAGTGCATTTTTGGATCTGGAAGCTTCATTAAAGAACCTGCCCTTTCATTTACCTCTATTAATAATGTTTGGAAGTTTTCTTCCTCCATTTTTAGGCATCACTCCTGAAGGGTTTCATATGTTTCAGGTCTGTCTGTTGTCTTCACCCGGTTTTCTCTTCACCTGTCTACAATTTCATTTTTTTGTGTGTGACAGAAGAGGAAATACAGAGCAATGACTTTTCCACTTCAGGTGAAATCCGCAGATCCCATGAAAACTATGCCACTGAAGAAGGAAAATTTTGCTGTCCTGTCTTGCCACGTGCACAAGTCTGGGGTTCAGAGCATGTGCTACCTGTGGTCACTCCCGTTGAGAGTCACTTACGTCAACCCTTATCCTAGACAGATGAGACCAAAACAAAATTGTTGAATACAGAATAGCCTTTCAAGATGGTTTGGGCACGCTATGTGTTTTTTCTGAGCAGGGAAACTTTTGCACTTCCATGAGGAAGTCAATATTTGCATTGTTGCTGGCGTAAGAACTCTAAACTAAAAATTAATGAAAATGAACTCATAGTACATTAGCTCCTGCAGCTAATTATTACATTACCTCATTTGTAGGGATGAGGGTATTGGCTCACTGATATCCACAGTTTATATATATAACAAGCCACTTGTTACTAGTTTGCATCTTGGTCACCAGGGAAGAGGGGAACTAGCTGAAGCCATGGTTTACTAGGACCCTGGCCAGGGGAAGAAAACTTGGCATATACAGTGTGTCTAGTGTGGAAGGAGATGTGTCTCTTCCTGTTTGGTGAGCAGGGCTACCAGTACCTTATGCCACATGTTCAGGCTCTGAGATCAGCCTGACAAATGATCAGTGACACTTGCTAGTCATGCACCATTCAGCACTCATGAAGATTAGAAGGGTAAATAAAACGCATCCTATCCCATTGATGTCTTTGACACACTCCAGAATGGTTTTATTCAGCCAGGAGTCATTAAGGAAAAAAAAAAGCCCTCTACAAACCTGGTAGTTGATCATCTCTCTGTCATCCAGGACAGGGATTGCAGGTCCCTCTCTGCCCCACCCCCACCAGCAGCACAGGCAGTGCTGCCTGTTTAGCAGGGGAACCCCGGGGCTCAGTGCAGAGCACCTCTGATTCCACCACAGGAGCAGGTGAACACCAAGCAGCCTTCCACTCTCAGCTGTGACATGCTGTGAAGGCCATTAGTGCATCTGCTTTGAAATGGGCTCATTAAAATACACATTCTCCTTCATTATCCTGCAGCTGCAGTGCCTGACTCATCCCACTGCAGTTGCTCTGAAATGGGAACCCAGGTTAAAAACTTTCCTGACTTGTTTTTTATGCATCGGTGAAGCTCATGTCTAATCCACTGGGAGGGCAATGGAAGCCATAACAGCATCTGTCTTCATGAGAGGCAAATGAAAGGAAACCTGAAAACAAGGGAGAGGAAACAAATGAGACACTGGGTGATTGAAAGTCTTACTCCATATTGCCTTTCACAGTTTGACACAGGATGCTTTCTCACACTAGTGTAGTTGGTATTAGAGTAATCCAAATGGGACACAGCCACCAAACTAGATGTGTGTGCCATTGGTAATTCCTTCCTTGTTCTTTTCCTCACAATTACAGAAAACTGCGACACAGCCATGGCTTAGCAGACACAGTCTTGCAGTAGGCTTTGGCTGGGATCCCTTCTCTGACTCCTGATCACATTAAACCTCTTCTCTCCAGTGGCAGGAGAAGGCTTGCACTAAGATAAAAATTTTGTTGCCAGCGCTATCCGCAGACACAGACCCTTCCAAGGTGCACAAGGATGGATACAGTGTGCTGAGGGTTTGCAGGTTTACCTGATGGGCTGGGGGATGCACCGTCTTGTGCTGGTTTTCTGCTCACTCACCTCACAGGGACAGAGTGTCATGTGGGCACCACTGAGGCTGTGTTTAAAGCCACATTCACCCCCATCCTCTCCCTGCCAAAACGGAAACCTTGTGGCCTAAGCCCACCCCATCTTTGCTGGTAAATTGCTCTTTTGCTTTTAAAATAGACATGATCTTGTCAAACATTGCTCTGAGCTGCAAAAAAATTCCTCCCTCTTACTATTTTGTTCGTAATGCTGCTTTCCTGGGCGAAACATGCATTGCTTTAAATAGCTGGGCTGACCCAAATACTATTGTGAATGATTATTCAAGGATGAAGAACATACTCCAGTCCAAAGATTTTATAAGACAACTTAAATCAATAGAATCTTTCTGATTAGTAGTTTCTAGAAAACCTATGTTCTACATCATCCCTATTACCTTCATCATTTGTCTTACTTTTGCTATATTTATTCATGCAGTGCGTTACTGAGCATGTGAGGCGTTTACTCTGTTGTCCTTCAAACTGCACTGATTTCTTTTGGAACTAAATGTAGCTTAGAAATTTTCTGCTGTGTATTTTTATAATGCATGTTTTACCATAAGCCACTTGTTACTAGTGAGCCTAAATTTACTTATGCAACTCTTTTTATAATTTTTACTCCCCCCAAAAATGGGGAAAATTTACAATAGCAATTGAATGGTTTATTAACTGATGGCCTACTTGCAATATTAAACTGAAAATGGCATAGTAATTCAGGTCATTTTCCAGCTTTGTATAGGGAAAAATATAACATCAAACATGAAAGCTAACATTTTTCACAGCACACCTCTGAATTTTTTTTTAATTGCAGACTGCCTACTGTAGTAAGGCAATGTCTTCAACAGAAAATATACTGAAACCCTGAAATCTAAATCTAATTTACAGTCTAAATGATGCACATGATTAAAAATGTACTATCTATTCCCAACAAATCAACATCATTGAAATACTAATATTTTCCTAATTTTAAGCACCATCTAATGAATCAAACATTAGATCTGATCTCCTAAATAAAGCTGAGGAAAACAAGATCATGGTTTGACTGCATCCCACCTCGTGCTGGGTCTCTTGCTGAGATCCGTAAGTTAGCTGTTTAGTCACTGTGTCCTCTCTTACTAATGGACATTAAATATTCCTCCAAAGGTGCTGAAGACTTGAGCTCCTGCCTGAAGATAAAGTGTCTGTTGAAAAAGCAAGGTCTCGGCTAAGCAGGCTCCCTAGTTAGACAGGCAGTTAGCTGCCTAAAAGTGGAGCAGGGAGAAACCTCATTTGGATAATGATAATTTTCTTTTGGTCACTCCAGAGCAAGAGACTAAAAAGGATATGGCTTTATTTCAATTATTAACCAAAGGAAAAAAGTCTCCAGGCAAAACCCCAGCTTTATAAGGATCATGATTCTTACTACTTCTCTTAGCTGGCTTGCCATGAAGATGACGTAGGTCTGAGAGGGAATAGCACAGCAAATCTGCATACGATTATAGGACCTGCTTATCCAACACTGGTATTAAATCAGTTTTGATTTATCAGTGCCAGCAACTGACCTGTATAAATGGCAGCCCATATATGGAGTTCATTTGGAAAGCAAGAGGACATGGCCTTAAGCTACGCCAGGGGAGGTTTAGACTGAATGTTAGGAAGATGTTTTTCACAGAGAGAGTGATTGCTCATTGGAATGGTCTGCCCAGGGAGGTGGTGGAGTCGCCATCCCTGGAGGTATTTAAGAGTAGGCTGGATGAGGCATTTAGTGCCATGGTTTAGACAATGGGTTGGTGTTGGGTTACAGGTTGGACTCAAAGGTCTATTCCAACCTTGCTAATACTGTGATACTGTGAAGTGATGCACAACCAGTTTGGTTAATATGGCATCACTCTGGCCACAGGCAGGGATTTTCAGGCTGAGCCTTGTTTGGCCTCTCTGAAATTGCAGTGCTTGCAGTTGGAGCAGTGCTGGTACTTTACACATGCCAGAAAAATAGGTATAAGGTTGGTCAGTCTGGCCTGGCCTTGCTGAGGGAGAGGAAAAGGCACACTGCCTTTGCCTGGGAGAGTGTGTTTTGGCTGCTGCTAGCAATATCCTCAGCTGGCCAGGCCATACGTCTGACCTCTTTCTGGTAGATCAGGATCTAGGGGAAGTGGGATTCAGTTATGTGTCCTCATTCCAGCTACTATGGCATACCAGCACACACATTTTAGCAGCGCTGGGGAGCTGTTGGACATGGCTCAAGAGCACAGACAAGTCCAGTGCCTGTGCATCAGATGGGTGCCATGTGTCAAGGGTCTCTCCAGGTGAGGGGTCCCCAGCCACCTGCCCAGCCACAGTGACTCGTCTCTGCTGTGCTGCGGGTTGGGGCAGTACCTTTGCTTCAAAGGTCACACAGTGAAGGAGGCTGAGAACCTGACCTGTGCCACAAAGACCTCTCAGCTGTTCTGTTTTGTGATTTTCCTCATTCCTCTTTGTGCATCATGTCCTGGCTGTGTCACCTTCCAACTCTCCACTTCAGAGCAGTTGTGGCAACACAGGTTAAGGGCTGATGAAGGATAAGGGCAGATGAAGGAGAAGGAGGTGACGCCAGGAGATGTGTATAACAGAACTGCTGCAGAAACTCTCCTCAGACTCAGCCCCATGCTGCAGGTGCAGCCCTTGTGCTCCCCTCCCTCACCCCTCAAGCTCCCAGGGGCACTGTGATAGCCCAGCACCTGCCTGCTGTTTGAAAACAGTGAAAGCTTATCTGCACCTTGTACTATGGAAATCTGGTACCTTACAGAGTTAAACTGGGGAAAGCAGTATCTCTAGGTGTGGGAGCATTTAAGGCCTGGTCCCTCATCACTGGGACTTATGACTGCTGAGGGGTGACAGAGGTACCTGGTCTCCACATCCAAAACAGGAAAAGAATCAAAACAGAAGCTTGGACTCATGCACAGCTTTGTTAACATCTGAGATATCTTAGAGGTGTCTCCACTTGAGCACAGGCAAAACCACTGGGAAAAAGAAACAAGCATCCCTTTTTTCCTTCATCACTGCTGCCCATACATGTCATGTTGTAGCAAAATCCTTAAATATGGTCTATAATGTCATGATAGAAAGTGATTCAAGAAGGAAATCAATTTTCAGAGCTATACAACAACGAAGAACAATGTTTTTGATTCTTTCTCCACAGAGTAGAGCATGTGTAGGTACCAGTCTGCTTAGCAAAACAGTTCAAGCTTGCCAGAACAGTCACCCTGCATGCATGATCCACATTAGGATTCAGTCAGCTCCCAAAACCCTCAATTGCAGGGGTAAGCCAGAATTTCTAGACATCACATAAAGAAATATAAAAAAATACAATAAGAAGTCTTTACCTTGGGCTGGAACAAAAGGCAAAATTTTTCAGTCGTGGGATCCTCCTCTGTCCCTAAGTCTGTTGGCTCATGCAGAGAAATGATATGGCATTTTTTAACCCTGGCAAGGTTTGCAAGTCCTGAGAGTGTTTGATTTGGAAAGAAAGGTGTCGAGGATATTCTTGAACACCTCCACCCAGAGTTACACAGGGGAAAAAAGAAAATAAGCAAGCTTTAAGAGGTCAGAATGTGTAGTCTGCCCAGAGCTGCTATTCCTGGTAGAAATTAGACCCTGAATTGCCCAGGTGAAAATCAGGGCTAATCCCTGTATAAGTGCTCCTAATTGGGACAAACTGAAAGTGAGAAAGGTGAGCAGGAGAGCTCGAGCCCATTCCTGGGGGCTCTAGGTTTGTTCCCAGCTGGTAAATGAGAGCACAATTATGCAAAGTGTCCACTATAAACAGATTTTGGGTTGTTACGGCCGAGCTGGGGGAATCTATTTTTGTCAACATTTGGTGTGAATGTGTGACCCTTGTGATTTCCAGCCAGGTCCTTCCAACTCAGCTGCTCTGGCTGGTGCTGTTAGGGAAAGCTCCTCTGTCCGCCTGCCCAGACCCGCCCAGGGTTGGCTCCTGGGCAAGTGGGACAAGGGGATGAGCCTGTGGCTATTCTGGTAGCTGTGAGTTATGGAGGTGTCACGTGAAGCAGAGAGCCCAGAAAATGCATGTCAAATCAAACCAGTGACTAATCACGGTATTTTGGTTGTCTTACTGCCTGCCGGGGAAGCATTTATGGGCTCAGAAAATCTTCCTGTAATTATCCCTGGACACTGATCTGATCTTCAGCTGAGGCTTCCCAAGACAGTGTGAAAAGAGGCCAAAAAGGGGGCTCCTGTCCCAGAGGTGGAGAGGTGTAAACGGTCGGAGTCTGAAATACACACAAACAAGAGGAGAAAAGCCAGTGCTCCCTCCTCATCTGTGCCTGCTCAGAGCCACACACTGGCAGCCAGAGAGGATCAATTTGATCTGTCTGTGGAGCAAGAAGGGTCGGGGGCGACGGCTGAGCAGACGCGAAGTGTCATTTATTGGGATTGTCATCTAGCTCCCTCATCTGTCACCTGATGGCCAGCCAAGCAAGTGCTCAGCACAACTGTGGACTCTTCATCCTTGCACAAGTTGTGGAGGCAAGAACAGTAAGCATCTTACAGCTGTTGTGACATTCAGCTGCTTTTTCTATAAAGGAATTCATTGAATTCACTATAAATCTACTAACTGTTCCCCTATGCCAGTCAGGAGACTTAATTTTGGGGGGGTTTTGTTGGGCTTTTCTCTAACAGCTGGAGATCTGCTGGGCATTCAAGCAATGGCTGTTGAGTAAGGCAGCTGTTTCAATATCTAATTGCATTTTAGCTCTAATTACTCAAGGGGAAAGCATTGCATTGTCTACCATGAGCTACTTCCTGTCCTACTGCAAAGCACACTGCACCGCCGTGCTTGCCCAGTACCAGAGCCTGAGATCAGAGGGTTTTCTGTGCGATATTTTGCTGAAAGTGAAAGAAAATGAGTTCCCTGCACACAAGTCCTTGTTGGCATGCTCCAGTGACTACTTCCGAGCCATGTTCAAAAATTACACCCAAGAGTCTAATGCCAGCGTCATTCATCTGCAAGTTGTCTCACCCACTGGTCTCCAGCACATCCTGGATTTCATTTATACATCCTTGCTGCCCCTTTCTTTTGAAAGCCTGGAGGATACTTTGGAAGCTGCAAGCTACTTGCAAGTGACTGATGCTATCAGCTTGTGCAATCAGTACTTAGTTAACAATCTTGCATTGGAAAATTGCTGCTTCTCCGCCAACGTGGCCAGGAAGTTCTACCTGCCAGATGCCTTAGCAGCAACAGAAAAATACATTATCAATAATGTCTGGAAACTGCTGGACTTGGATTTGTCGGGACTTCTTGAGCTGAACTTCCAGTCGTTGCTAGCAGTGATTCAATCACCAGATCTCCCTATGGTAAAAGAAAGCCGTCTGTTGAATCTTGTGCTGCTGTGGCTGAAGCAGGATAAATCCAGGCTGGATCATGCAAACAGCCTTTTAGAGCACATAAGATATGGCCTCATCCCAGTGGAAGAGCTGAGAAAAACCTACACACAGTCAGAAGTGTCCCTCTCAGCAGGTATTAAGTGCTTGATCATTAAAGCAATAAATTATCATGCATCTGTATTCAAACAGCCTGTCCTGCAGGATAACTCCACCACGCTGAGGAACCAGAAAACTCGGATCATTCTGCTGGGGGGAGGGACCGCAAGTGAGGGGCTTATCACTGATGTGGTGGCCTTCGATGTTTACAATCACAAGTGGCGAACCCTCACACAGGTGCAGGACAGGGTGCAGAACCACAGTGTCTGTGTGGTGGGGAACTTTCTCTATGTCTTGGGTGGGGAGATAGAAAGTGGTACTCTTAGTGATGCTAAAACTGAAAAGATGTTATCCGTTACAAACAAGGTCCATCGTTATGATCCCAGATCAAACATGTGGACCCAAATCACAGGCATGCTGGAAAAGAGATGCCAATTTTCTTGTTGTGTCCTAGGCAAGGATATCTTTGCCATTGGTGGAAGGGGTGAGGATGGGTCACTGCATTCGTCTGTGGAAGTCTATGACATCAGCAGGGACAGATGGACAAAGGCCAGGGACTTGCCATGCAAGATACATGGCCATGCCAGTGCTGTTTGCAAGGACACTATATACATCTCTGGGGGCAAGTACTCAGCCCCAGCCAGCACAAGCAATGATGTATATTCTCTGAGTTCACTTGAAGGGCAGTGGATGAAACGAGCCCCAATGAGCATTGCTCGGTTTGGGCATCAGATGGCAACAATCAGGGAATCCATATTCACCTTTTTAGGATTATATGAACCATTCTCTGAAATAGAAAGGTATGACCCTGATCAAAACCAATGGACCCGGTTAAGACCACTGGTCTATGATCGATTTTCCTATGGCCTTGCAGTGGTAGAGGAAACAGCTCTTCTTATTGGGGGGAAGAAATGGCAAAACTCGCTGGAAGTTTCCACACAAGACGTGGTTGGCTACGACATTGACAACGATGGGTGGGAAGAGATCTGCAAGGCCCCTTTGCCTTGGTGTGGGCTGCAGTGTGGGGTGCTCCAGCTCTCCGAGGTGGCCGATGAGCAGGAGAGCGACAGCCAGCAGAAGAAGCTGCCGAACTGCTGAGCTCATATACTGAGGAACATCGATCCCTGGAAATAGGCAAGAAAGGTGGTCCTGGAGAAGAAAATTGCAGTGGCTCTGAAAATGAGAGGGTGGAAGTTTCACTTGTATAAGCCAAATGCTTGGTGGAAACAGGCAAGAAAATCTGGTTCCAGCACGAAAAACACTGTGATGATTTATAGAGCTGGAAGCTGATCTAACTGAATAAGGATGTAGCAAGTAGTATGTTCAGAGTGAGAATTGTAAACCTTGACTTTTGACAAGTAATACCTAGATAGCAATTAGGATGTGTTGCAAGTCGTATTTTTCAAATATTAAAAAAATTAATTCATCTTCTCTGTCTTCTTAATCAGAGGTAATTTACCCAGCTGGTAAGGGTTATTGAGTTTTTATGCTACAGCTAGGCAAAATGAAAGTGAGCTGTATAAAGACTAGAAAATTGATGCCTACAAGAATTAGTAGCAGAGGGAAAGGTATTATTTGATATGCTACATATGAGGCAAGAATGCCTTAGCTAACCAGCATGAAATGACTGGACAGAAAGCATGGATTTTTCACTATGTAGACTCAGTTATAGCCATAAGTTACAACAGTGTTTGATAGAAGCTACTTCTCTCTCAGTGGCCTTTGTTGCAGAATGCTTTCCAGATGCTTATTTTGTGTTATTTTAGGATGCTCTCTACAGGTTCCGTAAATTTCCTTTGTATCCAAACCCTGTCTTAGTTTACATGGCCAGAACTGGTTGGGTATATTTATTACTAGACCCTAAGAGGCTTGTTACAGGAGTAACGAGCTGCAACTAATGCCTTACGCTTACCTGAGTAGCATAAGCTGTTTTATCACACCTGCTTATAATGACAAAATTTTTCATTGTCATTGAACTAGTACATTAGAAAACCCTGCAGTCAAAAGAGGTTTACTTTCATCAAAGACTACAAAGGGAAGGGAGGTAACTAAAGGTTTTCAGAAATCTTTATTCAGCATCTGCCTGCATACGAATCAGCAATAGTCTTTTGGGCCACCTGGTAGAGTTCAAAGTCACAGATTACAGAAGTACATAAAAGTAGGTGGATCTGTGAAATGTAGGTAAAATGGTCAGATGCCATAGAATCACTCTGGTATGGAAAAAATCGAATCTTGAGTCATAAATGTTCATTTAAAAGCTAAATTTATTGTACTTCATTTTACATTGTTCCCTTTCTAGGCTGAGAGTTAATACAATAAAAATATATATAGAAGAACATTTAATACTCTTAAAAGAAGGCAGCACAATGGAGAGGACACATATTCTTTATCACTAGACTAGCTTTAAAAACTGTAATGTTTAATTTTCACCTTTAAAGCAATCAAGCTAACTTTACTAATGTAAAGTGCAGGCAGAATGGCTGTTGCATAGCAACAGATCTAAGTCTTCTGAACTGCCTTGGTTTTGACAAGGAATCAACTACACAATGTGCATGTACATCCATCAGATATAAAGAGTTTTTCATATGAATATATTTACTTTTGGTCCAGTAAAACAATAGCAAGAGAATCTAAATGCTTGGAACAATAGCACAGTTCAAGTCAAGCATTTTTTAAGAGAAATTTACAAAAACCTCACAAATTTAATATACAAGTCAGTACTCATGCAGTAAATAAATGTCCAGTTTATACAAACAATATTCTTCTAATAATACAAATCTTACACTGGACCCAGAATTCTATACAAACATTAATACATGATTTGTCATCTATATTGACTTGAATATAGGATTACTGAAAATGGGCTACAGAAAGGCCACTCTTCTGTAGTTGTGCAAAATCTGCAGAACATTTGCAATCCAAATGCAATAGCAAGCTAGGGAAAGGGGGAGAAGGAGGAAAATAAAGGAAGGGGAGAAGGAGAGAAAAAGAGAGAAAGAGAGGAATAAAATAAAGAAAGGGAGAGAGAGAATAAATCTGTCCATTTTTTCCTTCATTCCTTCATGGATGTAACTGCCAGGAAACATCAGAGCTCATAAAGTTTAAAGTACATTCACTGAGCTGTACAGGCAATAGTCTAAAGTTGGTTGAGAGTACAACTCGCTGTAAAACGGATAAAGGAGGTTTTTCCTTTTCACATGAGCATTATTAAATCATGTCATGAGTCCTAGCTTATGCAGTGAAATACTGAAGAGCAGCAGAAACATTTTGTCATGCTCTGATCACTTTTCAATAATAAGCTCATAAAAATAAATACGTGATTTAAGAGTTCCCTCTCACTTTTATTCCAAGCATGTGCCTAACTCTAAGGAGCTATTTCCACTCATATTCACTGGGATTGTCTCCAGATCCCAAATGTCATGCAAGTCTAAAAACCTTCTAATTGGCTTGTGAACTCAGCAGAACCCAGAGACATCCCTTCTCCTTCAAAAGCAAACAAGAGGCTTTTTTACTCCTCGGTTATTTTTCAGGTTCTATGCTCAGCTCTGCTCTCGGCACACATTTTCCCTGCATATAATACAGCCAAATATCACAGCTCAGAAAACACATAGGAGACTACTTGAAAAATCCTATTCACTCTTTTTCTGTAGTAGGAATCTTCAAAGCATCTCCGATTTGGAGCATTTCAGTGGGAACCTTTTCCACTTCTGCTTTTCTAGGCAAAAGAAATGCTGGATGTTCAAAATCTACATTTCCTCTTTTGCAAAATCTGCACATTATACTGATACCTTCAGTGCAAAAGCATCATCAATCACAGTACCATGACTAATTTTTTTTTAAAATCAACCTAATGTGATTAAGAGGCAACACACAATTTGCTCTTAGTTGTAATACAAATCAGCATCCCTTTGCACTGCTAGTAATCCTGAGCAACAGGCTTTAAGAAAGCACAAGGACATAAGACCTAAGTTTTTGATACTTAAATTCACATTAATCATCTTCTGTCTGTTGATTTTCGTCCTTTTGTGTTTGACAAAACTGAAACACAACAACTGCATTACACTTTTTCCCTGTTATTTAAGAAAACTCCTAGAGTTTCTTGTGAAATATAAAAATTGGTTTTCTCCCACCACCAAAATAGTACCCGCACTCCAAAAATGCAATGCAATACTGGAATTATATAATATAAAATATCAGTGTAAAATGACAATTGATAACAAAAGCTTTAGCTTGTGGAACTTCTCGCATGAAGGCCACAGTCTTCCAAAAATGCTCTTAAATCCTGTTCTTTAATAGCTAAAGATCATGTTTTTTAATTCACAGAAGGTAAACACAAGCAGAGCATTGGTAGCATATAAAATATACAAATCCTCATTAAAGAAGTGGTATTGTTGACCACTGAAGGTTTACTTCACACAGTTGAGTAACATTAAAATATAATTTACTAGAGCTCTCACATATGGCTATAAAAACTACTTTATACACTTAAGTAAAGGGCTAGAGTGTAGCAAATGCACAAAAAGAGAGACCTTTATACATGTGTTTCTATGTAAGAGTGAGTGTGTGCTAAGGAGGCTATAAGGACATCAACCTCAGATGAGCCATTAACAGAGTCCGCCGGGGTGCTGCTTTGATAGATGTCCATGAAGAGATCAAGGTACATTTGTTTCCATTCTTGAAAGTCTCTAGATTTCAAAGCTGGATTATCGAGAACTTTATCTATAATGGCTACTTCTCCTTCCCTGGCCTGTGAGAGAAAAGGAACAAGCAAAGAGTCAGTGCAAGTGATGAGTCACTGGCAAAATCAATCATGTGAGTAGACAGAGAGAACGGGGCAGTGGGGAGGCAAACTCAAGCCACAGAGCCCCTAAAAGGACAAGGACTACCTGCTACATGACCACTCACAAACAGGAGCCTTTTCTATAGGGTGTCACACTTTGTGCAGCCAGGGATTTCCTTACTTTTTCCAGGACCCTTGGAAACGGTTCCTATGCCCCTTCCTGGCCCCTTGTTAAGCTCAAGAAAAAGCCATCCCTGCACTGTGTACAATTAGCTGCTTGCATTTCTCAAGATGGGTTTCACACAATATAGTGCCCTCTCTTTGCTACTGGTCAGCATCAGAAACACTTTGTGGATGTGCGGGATGCAGACACACGCCCCCACCTGCCAACACAACTACGCTCCTGAGCACTGCATTGCAAAGACTTGTGCAAGGAGGCCTGTGCTAATGACAACTCATCTTCATCAGAGACCTAGTGTATGTGATCGGCTGGCTGCCTGCAACCTCCTCCTATCACTGCAGTGGCAAAGAGATGGTAGAAAAAAGGTGAAACACAACATAGTTGTTGGTATCTCCTTCTGCATAATCAAAGCAGGAGATGTGACTGTACCATAATCACTCTCTGGTGATTAGTTTATGGAGAGTTGACAGGTGGCTGGTATGGATCAGAGTAAGCCTCAGGCACACCAGAAGCCACTCACGGTTGATGCAAGTGGTTGAAGCTGGATACCACAGGCGTAAGCCTTGGAAACAAAGGAAACTGCTCCTCTGCACAGGAATGGTATGGTCACCAGCAATCTCCCCTCTATCCTCCCTGCCAGACAGGTCTCACACTCCTCGTTGATAACTCACATTTTCCATATCCATACTCTGAGTATGGTAAATCTTTCTAGGGAGCATGGTAAAGGGAGATTATAAGCTGTGTCAGCCCGCATTAGTGGGACAGATCAGAAGGGACAGACACATCACTCCTAAGCAGTAGGTTGAAAAGTATTTTTCATGCTTTGCAAGCAGCAGGTAATTAACACTAGCTTCTAGAATACTCATTTTCAGAAATGGAGGAGCAAGCTGACCAGTGGCAATGAGACCATGGGAACCCCTGATTACAATATCTCTGCTTTAACTACCATAACATACTCCTCCCAGGTTGTGGCTGGTCCCACACCCCTGCACTACCAGCTCAGTAGCTCATACTCACTGGCAGGAGAATGGTTTTCTGTTATTACAGGAAAGAGCAGAGAGGTCTTTCATTAAGGACCTAGAAGATAGGACAAGAGCTAGAAGCAGTTTGGAGGGCTGTCTCAGGCTACTTTTATGTAGGATAAAATTCAAGTAGAGCTCAGAACATCCACTCCAACAGGCCAATGCAATTGGCTGCATTCAGGAAGGAGAAATCAAAGGCATTGATAAAAAGAAAGAATAACTGATTAGGTAACAGCAGTGGCTCCTGATAGATGTTACTACCAGTAGTATGGCAGAGGTGGAGCTCTGGGCTATAATGGACCTAGGAACTCATTGTGAGTTACCATGATGGCATTGCAAAACCAGCATGTGTCATTCCACGCTGTTGTTCTGTGCAAGCAACAGCAATTGTCTTTGGTCCTTGCTGCCAATACTTTTTCAATTGTTGGTGTCATGTACTTAAGAATCATCTGTAAAAATCACAGTCCAAACAGGAAGGGTGACAGGTCTAGAAAATACAACTCCTACACAGAGAATAAACAAAATGTGTTTGCTCGGTCCTAAAGAAAGAAGTTCCAGAGAAGCATGAAAATTGACATCTGCTGGGTTAAGAGGTTGCAATGCTTTTGGACTTCCTTGAAAGAAAGCAATTTCATTTTACAGGAATCCATTGGTATAACTGGACAAACAATTAAGCATGGCAGCAAGCTGCTGATGCTGAATCGCTTTGGTACAAGTGACCCTGTCATGGTGCAAAAGCACAGCTACAGTGTGACCCTCCTGCCACCCCAACGTGTATGAGAGCACTGTGATTTTGCTTGTAGAAGTCATGTGGAAAGCCTGTGCATCTTGACTTTTTCTGCCAGCCTCCAATCCTTCAAAGAGACCTGGCAGATGAGCTTGCTAAGCCTCTCTCAATCATCTATCAGAGGTCTTGGCTTACTGGGGAGGTCCCAAAAGATTGGAAGTTGGCCAGTGTGATACCTATCCATAAGAAGGGTAGGAGGAAGGACCCAGGAAATTATAGACCTGTCAGCCTGACCTCAGTGCCAGGCAAAATTATGGAGCAAATCATCTTAAGGAAAATTATGTTGCACCTCCAGGAGGGTAAGGAGATCAGACCTAGTCAGCATGGCTTCAGGAAAGGAAGGTCCTGCCTGACCAATCTAATTTCCTTCTATGACCAGGTGACCCACCTGGAAGAGCTGTTGATGTGGTATACCTGGATTTTAGTAAAGCCTTTGACACTGTCCCCCATAACAAACTCCTGGTGAAGCTGGAGGCTTGTGGCTTGGATGGGTTTACAGTGAACTGGATCAGGAGTTGGTTGGATAACAGAGCTCAGAGAGTGGTGGTTAATGGTGCTGTGTCCGGTTGGAGGCCGGTCACTAGTGGGGTGCCTCA
>WEKX01004757.1:0-73534 GCA_013390025.1 Pitta sordida
CAACCACTCTGAATAATGGACTATTTTTGTCCTGGAAGAAATGATTTATGCATTTGAGGCTCAAAGGTTCCCCTTCTGGTTAGAGAACAAGTAGGAAACATGTAAATGAAGGCACAGGAGGAGTTCTGTGGGGAGTAACCCTGGCAGCATGGCCAGCTCTGCATGCTGTGCTAAATGGAGCTCAAACTGTAATGTAAGCCAGTGGGCAATGTCAAAGGGAACAAGAGGAAAAACAGAAGTAAACAATGATGAAAACTATATGTTCTGTATTTCCCTACATGCCCGTCAAAACAATTCCACAAATTGATCCATTTTGGCAGCAGAAAATCTGATGTAGTTATACAAATGTCTTGATTGCTGGCATTTGCCAAGCATGCTCTCAAGCCCAAGGAGAGCAACATGTAGTTCAGTGTTATTCTGAGGTTATGTCAGTGGCACAAGCAGTTGCTCTCATTTCCTTTTCTTCCTCCCAGTTGCCAAGTGTCTTTGGAAATCCACTTCCTGAACTCCAAAATGCTCCCTTAGTGCTGTCATTCAAATTATGTATTGTCTTTACCAGACTGTACCTAGTGCCCTTCCAATACTCTGTTTAGCAATTGTAATGCAGCACTAAAATGGACAGCCAGTCAGCCCTGTCATATTTGTTCAGCTGAATCATTTTCTGCAAAAATTAAAAATAATCTACAGTACAGAAATAGTCCTGACATTGAGAATTGCACTCTTTAAACCTAAATGTCAGCCTAATCCTCAGTAAAATCTTAAGGTAGGGTTCAATCCACCTAAAATTTGCTTAAATCGGAACACATGAAATTAAGACCAATTTGACCATTTTTAAGAGCGCTGAGCAACACACTAAAATTGCAAAGCATTTCTCTGCAAGCCTGAAAGTTGCCTGAATGCTTAACTACAGTACTCCAGCAGTATCAGTAAGTGTATTTTCTGGGGAGGTAAATGTCACTCACACCCAGACTCTTTTGCTATCCAAACTCAAGCACATTAGCGTCTCCACTCTGCTTATTTCCCCTGGAGAATTTTCAGAATTTCACCTACACCTGAGCTCAGCTTGAATAGCATTAAATACACATCTAAAATGGAGCAACAAGTAGAGCTTGAACCCAGCACCCAGGACTTCTGGGGAGCAAATATTTTATTTAGACTAATGTTTACTTTAAAAACATTCCCAATATTTACTGATGTAAAATACACACATAGTTGAAAACTAACCCCGAACTGGCAGTCTTCCTTACTCCTGAGTGCTGCAAGTTAAGAGTCAGGCTCTCTCTTGCACGGTATCTATCTTTCTCTGTTGCTTTTAGGCCTGCAGATGAACCACTGGGCCATTAAGAGGAAGAGGGGCAGTGTACCTCTCAGGTCTGGTACAAACAGTACTCTCCCAGGATGTGGGAGTTAAAACTACTCAGATCATCTTCACTAAGATCTCTTCCATCTCCCACTCCACTTTCTAAGCCCCGCAGTAAAAAGCTGAAGGCAGGCAGAAAATACTAGACACATTACGTGTCAGCAGAGGAGCACTAGACACACTGGATCCTGGAATATCCTACATGTTTGGCATGTCTCAATGAAACAGGAAGATACTTTGCAGTCTGGACTGTCTTTTGGAGTCTTTAAAAGTCCCTTCTAATCATTGGAAGAAATAGGGTGCCTAACCTGCCTGTATGGGTATGTCTTTGCCTGTCGCTCAAGGAGCTCGATGATGTGAAATGACTTGGATGATGTCCTTGGGGAATATGTGCAGCATCCAGCAGCCGTAAGTTTGGTACCTAAATGAGGCAGTCTGGCTTTCACCTTAAATTCTGAAATAACCACATTTCAGCTTTAAATGTAGAAAGGTGCCTAAAAGGCAAAAACACATGCATGACAAGACACACCCAATGCTCTTGAAAACAGAAGTTGAACAGACTAAATCTGTTGAAGAATTTAATTTCAGCAATCAACTTTCATTAAGCAGTGAGACCTACCCATTTGTTATGATCTGCAGGTTTTTTTAGTATTAGTTTGAGAGCAATTGTTTCCCTCTAGTCCTTTTAAACACAGAATTTTAAGAAAGAAGCACTCCATAGATAAAAATAATTATTTAAGAGAGTTCCACCTGGCCATTTCTCAATAATATCTGTTTTGATTGATATCAAATTGCTTCTTCTGATTGACAGGACATCAGCCTATAACAGCATAACTTAATATGCAGCAAAATCTCCTTAGTACTGAAGACAAAAAGCTAAAACTAAAAAAACCCATAAAAATTCAAAAATATGGGCCTGGAATACCATGTGGAATGCTTTAGAGGGTCAGACAAAGAGTATGACTTTAGGATTAATAGTATTCAGGACTAGTTTTCTGTGCCTGCTGAAACCATTTTGCAGCATCATGGACATTGGCTGGTGCAGGCAAACTCCCTGCTGATGGCAAACGGGAGGACCAGCCTTGCCAGCTCCAGCACAAGCTGCCATCCTCCCTCCATGCCTGGAAAAGAGCAGGTGTGTTTGTCACAGGGCTCAGGCTGAGCAACGAGACTCCTGGAGGTGTTTCAGAGCTTCTTTAAAAAGACTTACAGAGTTGCTAGGAACTGTCTAATTGCTTATTGGTTCCTCGAACAAATACAAAATTTGTCAGATTATAGTATAATTCTACAAACAATTAGTTAATGTGATAATATATGTTCAAAATTTTAAAAAAATCTCTCTTTTTTAAAAGTCTCCTGCTGACCTCTTGATCTTGGTGATATGTACTAGACTATTTTGTGTTTTAGAAATGCACAGGTGGGAAATAGATCCCCACCTTCAGGACTTGCATGCCTTCTTTTGAATTTTCAAGTCTGAAAATATGTGCCACCATACCAAGGGCAGGATTCATGTACATAAATACAGCCGGTCTTTTCTTCAAGCTTTCTACTGCTTTAGAGCACAGACTATGAGTTTTAAGAATACTTTTTTCTTTTCTTTTCTCTGCAAAAAGTACTATTTTTGTTAATATCTATTATTCTGTCACACTTATTCCAGCTGAATTTCATCTACAATTGTGCTCCTTAATCCCTCAGTGTATTTAAATCTATCTGGAATTTTTCTAAATCCTCCATAGCTCTTCCTAAGAGAGACAATTTGCCGATGGGGTACCACTAATCTCTCTACACACTGAGAAGCAGCAGCTCATGACAAATCTTTCCCTCCTATCTCATAACCTGTTCTTAATCCGCAGTGACATCCTGGTCTTTGCTCTATGACTCACCCTCCCTAAAGTCAGTATGAAGAGCATCCTGTTTATCTCCTGTTGATTTGAAGAGTAGGTACAACTTGTGGTTTTGCCGCAACAGCAGCTCTCTCCCCATGAGAGTCTGATGTATCTCAACAGAAGGTGCCTCAGGCCAAAAGGTCTTCTATATATGGTGGTACCATGATGCAGAAGAGAGAGCCACCGGCACAGCCTCCTCAGGAGGAGGAGTCCTGGAGGCCCAGCCTCAGCAGCCCTCAGATACAAATAGAAAGGACTTATAATGTGTATCTTAAAATAGGTAGTAGCTGTGATTTCAGATCTGGTGAGCACAGCAGTTCTCCATCTCACAGAAGCTGTAAACAATGTTAGGAAAGCATTTATTTTAAGGACACGGTTTAATTATTTTGGATTTATCTCCCTCTTTTTTTTTCTGGATAAGATTTGTAAATATTTTAACAAGCAACATAATGGGAAACTCGGCTACTGAAGTATGAAATAGATTGATGTGAAGCTCTTTGTGTGCAAATTTCAGTAGTAACTGAGCTATGGAAGCGCTTCTGATGTTACTGCAATGAACAGATGTGACTTTACCAAAGTTCCACAAGAGATTTTCACGCCCATCTTTTCCACTGACTCCTGTCTCTTGGGAATTGGCTTCACAGCACTTTTTAATGCACCAACATCATTGTTCTTTGACTTGAAATGCCATTTGTCAAATTTGGCTCATTTAGCTGCTACTGTCAGCATCCGAGCCACATGCCCCACAGTCCAAAGGAAAGATGTTGGATTTGCCTGAGGAGGGAATAACTGGAGTATGTTGTCATTCACACCTGCCCCGTGGATGGAGTGAGTGCTCCTGCCACCTTAGGAAGTACACAGTATGTCACTGAAGACTCTGCCATTCTCATCAGGCTGGTAACCATCAGTATTGGTTACCATCAATACTGAAACCAGCCTTCTCCAACTTCTAGTCCTCTTTTTCTAGACACAAAGAAAGCCTCAGTCATCACAAGAAAGATGCATATTATCCATACAGTGGAAAAGAAACTGAGACATTAGAGGGGGTTGCTCCAGGTCACAGAGGAGGTAAGTGCCATAGCAAGGACTACTGGGAACATTTTAACATCAAAGTAATTTATAGTGTCTCCATTAAATTCTTTCTGAGCCTACCAAGCCAAAAAAAAAACATTTAGACACTGAAATTGTATTTATTTCTTTTGTCTGGAAGTGCCCCTGAGAGTAACTCAACTGATAATCTATAATGAAAGTCCTGGGCACTCATGCTTCAAGTCCATGGTGTTACAGCAGCCTGCCTTGTCTGTCTGAGTTCTTTTGTCTGCGACTCAGTGTAGTTTTATACATTTTGAAGCACAGATCTCCAGTAAAGACTTAGAGAAGTAAGGTATTTCATGGACTTATTTTGGTTTGAACATGGTCTTTGTCTTGCATTGAGTCAAAAAATGATTGGTTTTGTAAATGGTTCACATTTATCCAGAATTCATGAGAGCAACCAAATAACTTCTGGGCCCAGAGCTATTCACCAGATCGTTTGAGAGCTGCCTGACTTCACAGCACTGTTATCGTAATCACTTTAAGGACACTGCAATTTTATTGCATTGGGCTGCACTTTCATTTTTCTATGCTTGTTTCCTCAAAGGCTTTATTAGCCATAAAACCTTTTTAAGCTTACTTCTGTTTTGACAGCTCAGCAAATTCCCACTTTCCGTAATTTTCCCCCTCTTTTCCCACCACAAGCAAGTGTGAATTTAAACCTCTTAATACAGACAGATTCAAGTCCAGACCAATTTGTAACACAAATGACACCTGCTAAAAATCAATGGCAGTGGTCAGGCTATGAAGGTCAGAGGAGATAACAGCATCATGGAAACATGAGAGTGGGAGAGGAGTTGAGAAGGATCAACTCTCTGGAGTTCTAATGGAAGTGTGACACTGTGCCAGCCTGTACTTGCATTATTGCAAACATGCACTACCCCCAGCTGTGTTAATAGTAACAAATTCATAGAGGTGGTTTGTCCCTAGCAGAAGCACAGAAATAATGGCAATAATCTGTGCCATAATTGTGATGCCCTCCCTTCTGAGGCTGAAATAGACACCACCAAAGTACTCCCTAATGCATTTTAAGCTAAATGCTAGAAACACCTATGGACTTGTCTTGTGCACCCTGAATCTCTGATGCACAAAACCTTAAAAATACAAAACTGTTCTTTCATATCTAATTATTTCTACAAAAAATAATTAATAGATGAGATTGAGGAGACAACTGATGATACATATTTTAATGTACTTCTGACATTTGAGTCTTTCCCTTCCTTCCTATCTTTGTTCAAGGCAGTGTAAAGCCCAGACCAATTTTTAATGCAAATGATTTAAATCAAAAATAACAAAGAATTTCTGAAAACATAGTGTTAAAAGAAAGAAGTTAAGGAAACACAAATATTGCTTGATCTAGGAAGATGATAGGCTGAGGAAATTGCAGGTGGTCAGCCTGGAGAAGAGAATGTTTTGTGAACTCATGGCAACTTTCCAGTGTCTGAAGGGAGTCAACAAGAAAATCAGAGAGGGCCTCTTCATCAGGAACAGTCATGATGGGACAAGGGGTAATGTCTTTAAACTGAGAGATAAGGTTTAGATTAAATGTCAGGAGAAAATTCTTTACTATGTGGGTGGTGAGGTTCTGGAACGGGTTGCCCAGAGAAGGGTGGATGACCCACCCCTGGGAAGCGTGACAGGCCAGGTTGGGTGGGCCTTTGAGAAACCTGGTAGGGGGTTTGGAAATACATGATCTCTAAGATCCCTTCCAATGTAAACTATTTTATGAGTCTATGAATTCTTTAAGAGATCCAAATTTAAAGATTTTAAAACTTTTTATAAAAATTATCCTAAACACTAATAACAAATTAAATAATTTCTATAGCAGATACACCCAGTGTTTAGATTGCAGCATACGTTCTTCAAACAAGTGCCAAAGGCAGAATTTCTGCTTGGAAGGAAAAATAAGATGTTTTCTCTGTTCTAGTATATTCTGAGTGTTCTGAACTAATCCTCACTGATTTTCTACTTATGAAATTATTTCACTCTAATTTTTCATGGTCAAGCATTTACATTTTGTACACATTATCTGAGCTAAGAAATTAAAAAAAATAAGGCATGAAAATTAAATGATGGCATTGTTATATCTGATCATCCTAGGATTGGGCAGAACAGCACAGAGGAAAAGGTCCTATCAAATAATGGACTGCATTACGACTTAGCTGCATTCCCATGAATTCTAATCTTTGGCTTTCTTTTTCTGTTTAGTCATTTGTGGTTCAGCTGAGTGGAGAAAGATAAATGTGAGGGAGTCCCTGTGAACCTACTGGGGGATCCAGGTATGCACTCACAACTGCCCATCGCCTTTCATTGGCTCAAGGGACCAAAGGGATTCCTTGTCATTATTGTCCTTAGTGCAACAGACGGGCTGGTCACCAGCTACATCAATTCAAAATTTTTCTTTGTTTCTCTAGAAGTAAAAATGGAAAACGGGTCTCAATAGAAAGAAGAAGATAACATCTGGGAAAATGAAGCCCTTTGAAAAGGGAAAGGTGGATTCTTGGAAGGACTCTTCTCATGTAAAGTGAGAAGAGTCCTGCACATGAGCATGTGAAAACCATGTTCCATCATAATATATGTATTTCAAGAGATTTTGAAAGCACAAAAGCTAAGGGCAACTGAAGGATCACAGATTATCATATCATCTCTGTGCAGGTATTAAATTGAAAACATACAAAGCTGTACTCTTCTTTTTAAAAAAATGGAAAAAACTAAACAACAAACAAAAGCCAGCATTTATTGCTCTCTGTGGCAAAGTCACAGTAACTACCACTTTTCTGTTATTTTCTTGTGGATGAATAAGAGGCATGAAGTATCATTTTCCTAGGGGAATGTATAATATAAATTAAGGCAGTAAACAGTAATGTGAGAGATATGATCTCTGTCACTTTCTAAGTACCACAAGAAAACTGTAGAATTATAGATGGAAAAAAGATTTTATGCCTAGAAAACTCTAGGGACCATGAATAGTTAGGTGTGAAGAGTTAGCAACAGAAGATTCTAGAATTATGTGTTTACCAGTTGTTATGGTTTAGGGGTTTTTTTCTGCTGCTCTGGTAGCGAGGGGGTTAACAGCTCAGCTCTTGTCTGAGCTGTCCGTGCTGCCATGGCCTTCAAAGTTAGAGATAAAGGCAGGCGTCTCTGCNAAGGGAATATTACATCTATTGTAAGAGAAGGAGGGGTGGGGGGAGAAAGGTTGCCTTCTAAATGATGCTTCCCTTGCAGTTCTGAGCTTGTTAGTTAGAAAATAAACCCTTTATGTTCCTTATTTATAGTTTTGCCTTGCTTCTTTTGCCTGTGACCAGTTTTATTTTATTTTCCAGTTTTATTTTCCAGCTTGTTTTTTTTTTTAGTTTTCTCCTTCAGGAGAAGTTGGGGTGGGCCTCTGGCATCCAGCCAGGGTCAAACCACGACACCAGTTCAGGTACTGAGACACAATGAGCAAAATGTTTCTACTAGATAATTCCATAGGCAAGAATTTTCCATGTGTGTTATTCAGATAGGGGGTCAAGCTATGTTGCCAAAAGCAAAACCTTTGGCTTTAAAATCGATGATGGACATGTGTGGAACTTATTTATATGAAGGAAGACTCTTCTAAGGAAAGTGACAAAGTGAGAGAGAAATATTTTACATTTAACTTCTTTTTTAATGTCAGTAGTGCTGTTCCTCACCGATTTTTTACAGACTTCAATAGCAGCAGATTTTCTCTTTTATATATGTTTATAATTTCTTTTCTTTTTTAAAGGTAGTTTTAGAAGTCAATTGAAGAATATACACAAATTTCTTTCCCTTGACAAAGTGCAGGTAGAATAACAATTTCAAGAAGGACACTGAGATATACAGAGAAGGTCAAATCAGTGTTCCTTTTTGTATATATGTATTAGAAAACAAGATCATATTGTTACTATTTTCTAAAAAGATCTGAAAAGCCTCATGGAACACAAAGCTCAGCTTCTAGAAAACAACAAAACCTTCCAGTAACTAAAACCAGTAAAAACTATCAGACCTATTTCATTGCTATAGATCTTGTGATTCATTCTTCCTACTTATTTTAAATTAAATTTTTAAATCCAATTAAAATGTTTCCACCTGGTAGGGGAAATAAAAAATGAAGATCACAAAAATACAATTCTTTAATGACCTGCCTAGGAAAACAGAAAACTTGGGGAATAAAATAAGAGATCTTCAGGGTCTTAACCTGAATTCCACCCTGAGGGAAGTAATCATTGTATGTAAAACATTTGTAAAGGTGGAGAAATAATATCAAGCATTTGGAATTAACCTAACCCTTCAGAATGTTAAATGGGTCAGACTAATCATATTCCATAGCAGTTTTATCCTATAAACACAAGATCCATTTTCAGCTTTTTCACAGCACCTGAAAAGAATACAAGCTGCCTCGAATTAAATGCACAGACATGCATGTAGGATCCAATTCTGCTAACAAGTTATAAAGAGATTTACAGCCTATATAATTTTACGCAGACCGTCAGGAATTGAGAGTTAATATATGACAAAACAAGAAATATTCAGGAATTGCCTAATACAACAATGCCAGAAATTGACTCACAAAGCTAAGAGAGCTGCCATGAGATGTCTGTGATCTAGTCTGTGATCTAGTATTTATATGAAAAACTTCAATCACATGCATTCTGATAAATCATAAAACAGGAAAGGTTCCCTCTGCATTAAGTGTCCAAGCATGGCCTCAGACAAGCATGACTTGATTTTGAAGCTTGAAAGACTGTGATAAGAAGAGAAAAAGAGATGAACTTTCCAACCTAGGATTTTTCTTAGTGCATTTAAGTCTAGCTACTCAATCTCATATTTGAGAAATTGCACACCAGCTTGGGTATTTAAACTGCTGAACATGTAGCAGCTTACATTTACTTGGAAAGGGTAAAAAGTACATATTCTGGAAAGTCAAGCTTTGGGTTTCCTCATAAGACACTCAGGAGACTAAACCCTGTTTAAATGTTGTGATTGTGGGATCTAGGCCCACATTTTATAGCAAATACTGACAAACAAATGGGAGTATTGGGTTTATGTTGAACACAAACTTGAAGAGCTAAAATTTCAGAAAATAGGAAGAGCTCTATTGTCCAAAGGCAAAAACTTTTATTATTGGAGCTTACACTGATGTATCCCTGCTATAACAGAGAGGTAATTTATAACTATGGTCAAAGTTGAATAGAAATGAAAATAACACCCTGTAGATAACTTTTGTTAAAAAAAGTAAGATTACTTTAGAATTTCAAAGTTAAAATTAGTAAAAGAGTTCAAAGCAAATAAAATGAGAAAGAAAAAATCTCTCTAGACAATTTTACAGTGGTAAAAGAGCAATTTTTTAAAGGAGAAAAGAATAAACAAAGTAAATCACAAACTTGATTGGTTTTCAGCATAATAAAGTGCTGAAGCAGCACAGTGGAGGATTTGCTGGACAATTTTCTACACTGAAACTGTCAATTCATTCCAAAGCCTAGTGGTGATGGATATTATGGATTGGTATGGATTGCACTGCTTTAACCATCTGAAAGGTCACTTGACAAGCACAGTTAAAAGTGTTCAATTGTTCTTCGCATTGACAATCAGACTTCCACTTTGACAAGTCTTTAAAGTATCACAAATCTTTTGTTAAAGTATTAGGTGGAAATGTTTATCTTTGATTTGTGGCACAATTAAGTGGTAGCATCTTAGCAGTTCATGGAGTTCACTGAAGTAGTCTTACTATCTCATCTATATCAGACTTGCGAAGCCTCAGAAGCTGATAGTGAATGGACTGCCCCCAAAATGTCAACTATACCACCGAGTAGAATCACCTTTAGGTTGGAAAAGACCTCTAGCATCATTGAGTCCAACCATTAACTTGGTACTGCAAAGTCCACCAGTAAACCATGTTCCTAAGTGACGCATGTACACATCTTCTAAATACTTTCAAGGATATTGACTCCACCATTCCCCTGGGCAGTCTGTTCCAATGCTTGACAACCTTTTATGTGAAGAAGTTTTTCCTAATATGCAATTTAAACATCCCCTTGTACAAGCTGCGGCCTTTACCTCTTGATCCCTGTGTAGAGACTTCCTGCCCTCCAGCGGATCAGCACTCTCTCCCAACCTGGTGTCCCCTGAAAACTGTTTGAAGGCACACTTGATCCTCTCATCAAGACCATCAGTAAAGATATTAAACAAGGACTGGCCCCAGTGCTGAGCCCAAGGGCCACACCTGTTACCAACCACCAGTTGGATGTAAATCTATTCACCACTCTCTGAGATCAGCTGTCCAGACAGTTTTTTATCCTGCGAATAGTGTCCCTGTTCAAGGCACGATCAGTCAGTTTCTGCAGGAGAATGTTGCGGGAAATGGCACCAAAGGCCTCACTAAATTCTGGGTAGGCACATCCACAGCCTTTCCCTCACCCACTAGGTGGGTCACACTGTCAAAAGGAGATCAGGTGGTTAAGCAGGACCTGCCTTTGATAAATCTGTGTTAGCTTGGCCTGATTCCTTGGTTGCCCTGAAGGTGCCACACGGTTGCACTAAAGTTGATCTGATCCATGTTTCTCCATGGCATCAAGTCAGGTTGACAGGCCCATAGTTCCCCTGGTCCTCCTTCCAACCCCTTGTAGATGGGGGTTACATTTGCTGATTTCCAGTCAACTGGGACCTCCTGGCCAACCAGGACTGCTGGCAAAGGATAGAAGGAGTCTCAGTGAGCACTTTGTTCTGCTCCTTCAGTAGCCTGGATGAATCCCACCCAGTCACTGAGACTTACATGTGTTTAACTGGTGTAGCATAATGCTAATTGTTTCCTCCTGGATTACAAAGGCTGTGTTCTGTTCTGCTTGTAATGGCAAAGAGGCTGAACAAAACTGGGCTAAAATATATTTGTGTAGATGGAGTCCTCTAGAACCAAGAATCTTTGGACAAATGACCTTCCTCAGCAAGTTTCATTGCATAATAACAGAAATAATTCAGGGGAAACCCATAAATGTGAGACTAGCTAGGAAGAAAAGGAGATAAGATGACACAGTTAAGAAACTCCAGGTTGTGAACACTGAAATTCAGAACATTTTTCATTACACATGGCTCTGAAAGCTCTAAGCTTTACAGAATTTGTGATCCAAATACAGTCTGGATGGTCAAAGGAGATGATGTCATTAAGATATTCCTAGGTATAAAGGAGCCTTCTGGATTGATGTGGGTTAAAAGAGCTGGGGGAAGTAGTGCTGAGCTGGGGAAAAACTGGCTTCTACTGCTTCATATAACATTCATAGGCAGGAACCTAGAAGTGTGGTCAAACTAGGGGATTCCACCCATTTCTGGTCTGTTTCTTACATGCAGCCACATGCATTTCAAAGGAACACAGTATAGTAAAAACAAGAATACTCTAAAATCTTATTGCCTTCAATATCAATGGTAAGCATGAGACAGTCAAATGAATCAATCCATGCGAAAGAATTTCCTGTTTCAGTTTCTTTATGATGCTGGGCAGCGATTTGTAAGCCAATGCTAAAAATTCCCAGTTTCTCACAGAAGATGAGTCAGGATCACTAGCCAAGTATAACATTGCTTTCATAGGGCAGAAAAGGATGTAAAAGTGCCTACATTGTTCTAGAATCCTGAATGTTCCTGTAAGGAACTGTGTATCACTAGGGGGTAAAGTTGTCTTTTGAAAGTATAGTGTTAAATGTCAGATTCATTACTGACATGACCTGAAATCATTAGGTCTTTCTTTCTAAACTAGCTGCATACGGAATGTTTGGATTCCTATATGTGTTATTTTGAGATCAAAATGAAACCACAGAGAAAATACTGTGCTTTATTATTGTGTGTCATTTTCTGAAAGAATGACTCAGGCATTGATATTTAGACTACTTTCAAGTCAAATATTTAAAGCCTGCATCCTAACCATAAGCACACTTACTGACATATTGGAAGGTCACTGGAACATGAGTATATAGAGAAAGGTCTAAGCAAAAGACCTACAAACTTAATATCTTCCGCAAGGGAGGAAAGGCAACTGTAAGAAAACGGAACTGTTTTCTTGTATTTTCATCAAAGAGCTGAACAGGTTCCAAACAGTTTCAGATGTATTAAAAATCAGGACTGTGGCATTTCCCTCTGTGTACATTCATATTTCATTAGGTGCGATGACTTTATCTTTTCTCCAGTTAAAAATGCCATTTAAATTGGCTGCTGTACTTACTCTTTCACTGTCACAATGTAGCCATATTCCTGCTCTTCAGAAGGCTTCACTTCAAGTTGTAAGCCTTGTCCCATATTTTTCTGAGGCTTTTCATAGGCATTTCCCTCCTTCATTAATGCAGTCTTAATCCAGTAGTTAACCTTGCTCGGGTCTTTGGAGTCAAGTTCACTGTTCTCTGCAGTTGTCAACTCCCTTGAGAAAGTCTCACTTTTTACATTTTCCACACCAGCATTTACTTCTGAGAAAGAGGAGTCAATTTCTTCGGATTTCTTGGTTTCTCTCCTACTAGATTCTTCTCTGGGTGTATTTTCAGGTAATGCATTCTCATTCAAGAACTTAATCAGTTTTGCAGTGTTCTCCTGTATTAAAAGAATAACATTTTCTAAAAAATCAAACACAGGTATGTTATACTGAACCCCACCTGGATATAGTCTTCTGAACTCTTATTGATACGGTAGTCTACTCATTCGACAATGGCATGGTTATTTTTTTAAATTTCTATAAGTTACCAGACTATGTTAAGTACATAATGTTTATTCAGAAATAATAAAAGAGCATTAAATTATGCAGCTATATTTTTGCAATAGTTTTCATGAATCTGTGTGTTTAAGTTGTAATAAAAATAAAGCTTTGTGATCAGATAAGTTAATGAGAAGGAGAAAAAATAGAAATATCCATCAATATGCCTAAATGTACCGTTGGGTCTCACAAGTTACAACACAGGACAGAAACTGAACAAATATTACATGACCAGTTCTATTTCACTCATTCTTCTCTAGAAATGGTGACAAACTGTGAGTGGTCCAATAAGCTAAACATATGATCACAAAAAAAAAATCTCTGTATAAATCAGAGCAATAAGCAAATGAGCAAAAGTCCAAACACATGCCTGGAACAATTCATTAGCTAGTTTCATTACATAACTTTATTGCAGACAAGCATTTTGGAGGAAAGGATGCTTAGTGGGCATTTAGTGCTCTGTGTTGCAATGCATTCTATTCTATCACACTCCCTGTTCAAAGTGTCATTAACAAATCCACACATGAGATTCTTTGTAAGTCTACTGTGAATACAGCACTTTATTTCTTGAAGAATTTCATGTAGGTGGTTAAAGTTCCTGCCATATTTCCCATGTGTGTGTTTTCCTTGCTTGGTAGAAAGGCTGATAGGATTTTACTGTGAACACAAAAGGGTTTGCCTATTTGAGTGTTGGAGCATTAGCTTTTGATAGAGAGTATAGTAGGAGAAGTTTCACACAATTTTTAAAAATATCCCTTTGACATTTTTCTGCTCCATGTAACCTGAAAAAGAAAGATGAATATACCTCAAAAATAGCTGAATATTGGACAGAAGTCCATAGGACATGATTCAAAGCTCACAAGGAATAGTGTAAAAATAGTCTGGATTAAAATGCTATATTTGTTTTTACTAGCCAGGGCACGAGATGTAATGCCTAGAGCTTTTGAAATACCACTGATATTCAGTGAATTAATGGTACCTCATACAACTGAATGGTGGATCCCATGAAAGGAGAGGGAATTTTGAAACCCAGCCTGCCCTGACCCCAATACATGCCTTCAGAGGGAATATGTTTACACATTCCCTTCTGAAAACCAGTGACATTATCTAAGCAAGGATGCTTATGTTCCCCAGAATTGAGGCAAAGGACAGGGGAAGTAGAATGTTCACAAGAACACCTCAATATTCAAAATTTACTAACTTGAGCAAAAGACTAAGCTTATCTGAACTTTAGGAATCTGTTATGAATTTTATCTTTTTACAAATTAAAGAAAGGCACAAAACGACTTGATTTTGCTTTTTTGAACTGCAAAACTCATTATGGTTAAGGATTAAATAAATTGATTTAATATTTCAATGCATCAACAACGACTTGCCTGTCTGTAGTATTGAATCACAATCACACAACACACAGAACAAGTCTTAAATTTCAGAAGTGTGTTTTTGACCTTAGGTGCATAGAAACGTGATATTCTCAGATGTAATACTTGTTTTGTTAAAATAATGGTACTCTACCTCTTTATCAGTTCTTGCACTGGCTTCATGAACTCCATTGTCTGTAGGATATGAGAAGTAAAAATATACAGTTATGAAGGGCAAACATCATAAGCAAAACAAAAATTGCTCATAGGCTGCTCTGTAGCAGTGGCCTCTTTAAGAAATTTAATCATTAATACATCAAAACTTAAAGGGCACAGTAAAGAGCACTGTATAATTTGTTACTCTTATTCTAACCCCACTTTGATAGCAAATTAATGCAAGATCAATAGACAGAGTATTTCAAGAGTCAATGTAATAGTATTATTTTGCTAATTAAGTGTCCAATTGTCATTTGAGTTTGCCAATAGCTAAGAAAAAACCCCCCACCAATAAAATGGCTCTTGCTTTCTTAATGGAAATTTATAGGAAGGAAAAAGGAAACGTATACATCCTTCATACATTTTTGGTGGAAAAAAAATTACGTATTTCAATAGGTATCATTCACCAAAACCATTTTAGAGTTTAATTATGGTGATGATATTCAATCACATCCTTAACCCCAATCAAATAGTGTTGCCTTTTTGGTTTATGACCCTAATGTTATTCATCTTTCTCAGCAGGATTCAGGATAAATCCTCAAATCTTCTCCTTTTAATCTACAAAAAGATTTGGCAATTAAAATAAACAGAATATCCCTAATTAGTAAGCATTTCCGTATTTCACCATGAAAAAAAGACAGTAAGATAAAATCACTCCTTGTGACTTATAGTACACATTTAAGGTGTTCTGGATATTATAATGTTCCTAAAACAGAGAATGGATGAGTGGTAACAAGTCCCACTGTGGTATCTACTCATTAATGGCAATTACTATAACTCTTGAATCTGCATCACCAGGAAAAGATGTGTGCAGAAAGAAGTAAATAACCATAATAACTCTACTTATTCTCTAAGCAGGAAAGGAAACGAGTGGTTTTGTAACTGTACGTGTCTTGGATTTTCTTCTGGAAGTCATTGTGGTGCATTAAAGAATGATTATCTGGAAAACATTTTTTCATTTGTTTCCTGTGTATTTTGAAATGCATCTTGTAATATAATAATTTCCATTATAATTTTGCTTAAACAGCTCATTCTCAAGAGGAGGAAATTAGAACAAAAATCATAAAGCAATTTGTATTCCAGTATAATTGGATATGTGGTTTATCTTGTTTATGAAACTTGAGGACCAAGTGTTCACAAACAGATTTTTTTTTTGGTAAATAAAGAACCTGTTGTAAAAAGAAAAGAACAAAGCTAAAATTCTGCAGCCTTTGGGGAATACAGAAATTTTTCTCCCGTCTTCTCTAAAACTGATTTTAAAAAGTCTGGCACTAATCTGAAACAATAGAGGAAAAATAGGGTAGCTGGGTTTTGTTGTATTTAACTCTCATAATTAATACCTGGTATATTAACACTGTTTTCCATTAATCCATTCTGAACCTCTGCCCTTCCCTGAGCATCTTCTCTATTTGTTTGTGCTTCTGTTTTGTCTTCTTTAGTTTTTCCAGCATCCTCTTCTGTTTTTTCCTCAATGTCAACACTCTGAATTGCGGTGGCGATAGTATCAGCAATGGCATCCAGTTCCGCTGAGCTGAGATTCTCCACATTCACTTGGTGTTTCTCTAGGTCCCTCAATACATCTTTAATAAGTGCCTCTAGATCACAAAACAGTATAAGCACATGATTTAGCTGCATACATGAAGCACACGGGTTCACATCAGAAAGTATCTCTCATTTTTCCTAAAAGATAGTTTTTCCTTCATGGAGAACATCTGCCTTCTAAAGGAATGAGTACACACTCATGATGAATTAAATGGATATTAAAGTTTATGACCAGGTGAATCTGTGTCAGGACTGGGGCACTACAACCCAGCAAGCTGACCTAGATAAAGACCTTGAAATTATCACTTTTCTTTGCAAGTAGACCCTTGTTTCCTAGTCTAAACTCACTTCCAATACTGAAGACAAGTGTTAACGTAGTTAACTTTTTAAGTCTGCAAAACAGCACAAAGAAACATAAACACTACTGTTTCTTAGAGATCAGGTTTCTTTGTTGGTTTGTTTTTTGCAAGGTAAATACAGAGTTCAAAGAAAAAAAATATATCTATTGTTTTTTCAATTAAAAAACTCCTCTTCAATTAGAAGTGGATATGGATATGTGTCTCTTACATACATGGATTTGTAAAGAACAAAACTGCTAAATTGTATTGATTTCTACTGAAACAGATGTATTTTGTCAAATATATTTATATTTATGTATATACATCTGTCAGCTCTAAATGGTTTACAGATTACATTGAGGAAAAAACCAACAAAATAAACCAACAAAGAAAGCTTGATGTGACAAAAGTTTTGAAGATAAGGAAATTCAAGGACAATGGGTATTAACTGTGAGTCTGATGACAGAGCACAACAGCTCTTCAGGGAAGACACTAACTGCATATATTGCATCTATACTTCACCACCAGTCTATATAATTCTGCAAAAGTCAGCCTAATGTCCCTTGAAGGATGAGACACTAAGTGAAGAGCTTATTGTAGTACACCCCAAACATTTTCAGTCATACCTCTGTTCTGTGTATTCATGTTGATAAGGAATTTAAGATACGCCTGCATATGTATGTGAGCAATAAAACTCGTTCACATAGGTAGTATTGTGTAGGAAGAGGAAGACATGGACTGCTTTTAAATCTCTGTTGAATGTATGAATTTACATACAAGCAGTTTGAAGGCAACTTTCCATTTTTTTTTTCTCAGCAGTAACAGTCTCCCTGTTAATCCCTGTGGGAGGATATGTTCAGCATCATCTGTGAACAAGACTTTGGGACCGTGTTGTCAGCTTTCAGGCTTACATAAATGTGAATTAACAAGGAGGAAAAGAGGGGAGAACACTGATATAAGAAGGGCTAAAAAGAAAGATTTTTCTATTTTCTTTCCACAGGAAAGGAAGAAGAATTAGATAGAGACTAAGAAAGAAGTAGTTAGGAGGCTCTTCTGTTCCAGGGAAGAGGCAGTAGAATATCTGTGATTTTGCAGGGAGACAGGTATCAAGGATTATATGTCATTGGGAAAAGAAGCCAAGGCCTTGGACACATCTGTCATTTTTTTGACCCCTCAGTGTTAGTTGAAGAGGTCGGAGCCTACAGTTCACCATCATCCTCCCAATGCCATCTCAAGGCTAAGAGTAAGCTCCTCCAACCTGACCCATAACTCACCAACAAAACTAATAGTTCATATAAAGCAAAAGACCCTAAGCAGCTTAAATAATGGGTTTACTGTGAGTCAGAGTTGACACATGGGGAAAGTGGTTCTAATGCACTTTCTGCTCCAGGTGAAAAAGAAACATCTACCATTATGTTATTACAAAATTCTACTGATTTATACAGAAAATTCAGCTGAGATTGTAAACTGTGAACTTTTGAAATTCACTTTAAAAAAGGATAGTTTTAAGCACACTAAAGGCCAATTATCAACAAAAGTTCAGGTTAAATCTATGATGTTACTTCAAATTGTGACAGCCAACAAAATTTTGTTACTGTACTGAAATAGCAGAGTGCTTTGTACAGGGAAGCAAGTGCTCAGTAATTAGAGTCAAAGACTTAAACTCACAATCAGTGCCAAATGCTCTCGGCCAAGATATTTGGAGGCAGCAAAATTAATAGAGAAGTTTGGTAGAAGCTTAGCAACACTTCAGAGAAAACTTTACACATTTCATTTTATTGTGTCGATCCATGTTATGAATTTAATAATCTAGTCAGAACATAATGACCAAATGCTTTAATTTAGGAAGGTCATCTACAAGAGCAAATGGACCCAAACTGCAAGAAAATTTTTCAATAGGCTTGATCAACCTGAGCTCAAGAAACTTTTTCAAGAAGCACAACAGTTACCTGGCAGATGGCCACTTGGAGAGGACGTTACACATGGTAGCAATGCAGAAAATTAAGCTGTAGGAAAACACTGCACTGCCAGATTACCACAGGGGCCTTGTGTCTTCTTAGGTATAATTTCTGTTCTTAGGTTTTATAGAACTATTGGACAATAAGTTGACAGAAAAACCTAAATTATTAAAGCAGAACTAATGAAGTCAGCAATGAAAAGACAGAATATATGACAGATCCAAATCAAAACTAAAGTTTTACAAATAAAACATCATTTGAAGACAAATCTTAAAAGAGAATTATATTTCAGGGCATATATATTTAAGACAGTTATATTAATGTAACACTAACAAGATGTTTATTTTCTTTGATTCACAGCCAGATGTCAAGACCAACTACTGAGCTACTCAAATATAGCCTTGCTATTTCCATTCCATTTTTTCCAAACTAACTTTCCTCTGTATTTATCATCTTAGCCAAGTCTTATCTCTCTAGTTCACCTCCACAGGTTCATAGTCAACAAGAAAAAATCTCAAACACAATGGGAAAGGAGGAAGATGACACGGAATAACACGAGAAAAAGAACAGTCACAGGCCCTACTCCAGATAATACTGACAGGCTCACTCCAGGTCCTCCTGCTTCACTAACTCTCCCCATAATGCATGGAGGAACCTCCTACCCTTTAGTGCTGGTGCTCCTGCTCTGGTCATTGGCATCTGGGCACAATTCATCGAACAAACTCCTAAATGCTTGTGTTGACTTGAGTAAAATTCAGGCATTTTGTACTACTTTTACTGGATAACCTCAACATGACTTAAAATGCCAAGGACCAAAGGCAATAACCAAAGCTAGTAAACATGAGGAACTTCATGTTTTTAATGTTCTGGGAAGGACAGTCACCAAAGTGTCTGTCATAAGTGTCTGTAACAGCCTGGTGAAATGTAGGTGTACATAAGGAGTCCTGTGAACTGCAGGCTACTGATATGATGTTAATCCATGTCTATGTTAAATATGGATGTTTTCACTTCTTGTTATGGCACTTGTCCAAGCTTGTAATAATTTGCAAATAATTGGATAAGGCTGATAAATAAATACCAGTGCATCTGTTTACAAACACCTTTGGGTAATACGATGAATTTATTAAAATCAGTGAATATTGTAGGAGAAAGACCAAAAAACTGATGGATACTGCAATGGCACAACATTTAAGCAGCACATGAACTTGAACATGCAAGTACCTGTGCACAGCTTTTATATTCTCCCACTGACCCCTTCTAAATAGACTCAGCAATGCTCAGCCATGTTTCACAGGGATTGTACTGCAAACCAGATTTCTCCCTGACCTCCAGCTTTCCACCTAAAGAATGCAAGTTGCCTTTCATAGTTGCCTGGGAACCTTGATGACAATAAAGGCATACATATCCTAGATGATGTAATGTTTAATCTAAGTTTAGCCAGTAGAATTCCCTAGTAGGTAACAATAGCACCTTATCAAGGGAAAATGCTTTCTATTGCACGGCATGTAAATCATGCCTCAAAACCAGCTTGCCTGAAAACTCCATGATATGGCAGCAGAACCTTTGTTAGAAGTCCCACAGGGTGGTCTGTCTTCTTCAACCCCATCACCCTACTGTCCACATGTTAGTTTTACTCAGCAGCTGAGTGCCATATGGAATAGTGATCCCAGTTTTGCACCATAAAGACATACAAAAATATTTATAACCACAGAATTTTGGGGTTTTTTTTTAATGACATATGAATTACTAATTTTTTGGCAAAGATATGTATTCTATAATATGTAACACATCAAAAATAAGTAGATCAGAACAGACCACATAAAACTGAGCCAAATTCTTAACACAACTGGTGCAGAAGAGCAATTAACAATTCCAGTATTGCACAGTGAGTACAAATGCAGTACCCACGCACATCACGCTACTCCTAGAGGTAACAGCTTCCAAATCTGATAGAAAAATAACTCCACACTCCCTTCTCTTGTATTTCTCCCTTAGGGTGCCTTGCTAGTGAGTTTACCTGCCACTGTTTTGCAGCAATTCTCAGTACTAATCTGCTCAGTACCTTCTGGATTATTCTCCCAGTCCAGTCCCTTGGTCTAATCCTGTATCTGATGCAGCAGAGAACTGAGCACATCATGCTTTCCAGGCTTTTTAGGAGCTTTGTGAGAGAGAAAAAACTCACAAATGTGCACAACCCCTGAAGCACAGAGACTGGAGAAAGGTTAAAAGAAGAAAGTGATGGTCAGCCTTGGAAATTCCCATCAGTCAGCCTGGGAAATCTAGGAAATCATCAACATTCCAATGGAAAACATTTTAAGCTAGAGTCTGTCCTCACCACTTCCTTATGACACTATTAAGTGGCTCAAAAATACAGAGGAAACCACAGTATTTCCTACTCACACAATCCATAATGTTATGTCTATGCAACATTTAAAAGCAAGTGCGATGGCAGAAGTTCCTACAGGGCATATTATGTATGAGAAATCAAAGTAGTGCAACCCAATGAATTGTGAAACATGTTATTCCCTGTAAGTGTTAAGCATTTTTTTCCCAGTTGGCTCCTACCAGGAAAGGTGAAGTGGAACAGCTGGAGGATAATGAAACCAGCATGTGCCTAGTTTGTTTTGAGTCTAGCAACAAAATTGTCTAACCTGTTCAGGAGACTTACAGTGCCACCTGGATTTGCTTTTACATTATAGTTTGTTCCTTGAAACCTATTATCTCTGGGCACCATACCAAGAATGCTTTCACTTCTGAGCATCCTTTAGATTGCAAGCATTATCTTTCCTCTACAATAACTTTGACATTTCTATGTGTTTGTGTTCTGGTTTGGGGGCTTTTTTAAAAAAAAACCAATAAAACAAATGAAAGAATACTGCACTTTCTGGATGATAATAACTACAAAAGGAATCCAAAGGAACCCTCTTATGTATCACCAAAACCCATTGGTGACTGCAGTCTAACAGATGCAAGTGCTTGACAATAGCTGAGGACCAATTCTTTCATTTTCCAGACATTCCTAACCATAAATATCAATAGTTAGATTAGTATAAAGAAACAGCAACATGAATCAGAGTTAGAAAGTTTACCTGATCCCCAAGATTCATCTTACAAAGCAGTGCTTAAAGCACATCATAGAATCCTGTGGGATGTTACCCTCCATCTTCTTTGAAGTATTTGCCAAATTCTCAAATACAAAAGAAACCAGCATCCAATCACTGCTAAACAGCACTAGCAAAACAAGAAGAAAATCCAGCAAATGGTTTGTTTATTACAAAATGTCCAAACAAAACTAAATGCAACTCCATCTTTTAGTATTACTCCATGTCCACTCATCCATGGAATTTTCAGACTCCACTTTTCTCTGTGTTCTGTGCCAGAATTTATCTCACCATTAATTTCTGTTATAGTTCTGTTAATAATTTTGTATATTACCCATGGTCCTTGAATTTCTAATTTAATAAAGAGAAATGGAATGAAACCAGGCATTTCTGTGCTACCTTTATACAGTGTGGGATGACTGCATAAAACCAGATTTGATAGCAAAGATATACCCATAATTATGTGTTGTTTGTAAAATGCTTGAAAATATACCAAGTTACGTAAATGCTCTGTCTTAGGGAGTGCCATATATTTCTGCATGCATATGGAATGTGGGTTGAGGAATGTGGGTAGAGGTTTGCAGGGAAAGAGTAGTTAGAATAGTGAAAATTATTACTCTGTTAAGGCAGATATAAATATGTCAATAGCAGGAGATATATCAAATGTCTAATTTTATTTTCTTTGTCTCAAAAAGGCTCAGTGAGGGAAACTTCAGGTAAGCTAAAATAAGTAAATATCAACTTTACCATCCACTACACTCAGAGGGTCCTTTGAATCATCCTTGGAAGCAGACTTAGGACTCGGCATCTCAGGGGTTGGCCTCAGCACTCCAGACACAGGCCTTGGCTGGAACAGCTTCTTCATTTTGAAATCTTCTGCTTTTCCTTTGGCAAAAGTTCCATCAAAAGGACTGACTTGCGTAGAGTAGAATCTATCAGCATAAACCTGAGACCCTTTAGTCCTGCTGTGAGAGCTTTTGTCGCTGCTTTGTGCCGACAAGTTCTGAGTGATGTAGGAATGCAGAGCAGCCATCAGGGCTTTTTGGTCAAGCCCCATTTCTGACTCTGGAGAGAGCTTGTCTGGCTGGGGCTGACTGAAGGTCCTCCCACGGAGATTCCCAGTGAGCTGTTGATGGGATGTTGATGCACGGGCCAAAGGAGGTGCTTGCTCTTTGGAGTTTTTCCTCCTGTAGTACCTGACAGGATCATTGTAGATGTAGTTCTAGAGAGAGCAAAAGGTGGGGAACAGGAATGGGTCAGTATCACTTTGTAATGGTTCTAGTTCTGCTGGAATCTCAGGCATAATCCTTAGTGCTTTACCAACCAGGAAAACAACAAGTGGATCCTGCAATGCTAATGTCAATTGCAAACTTCAGACCGACAAATTTGCTTCAAGAAGGCACTGTCATTTTTGTCCAAATTGGCTAAAGTAGTTTATCAAATTACTAAAAAGCAAGAGAAAGAGATTAGAGAGAGAGTAATGCAAGTCTAGATGATCCTTGTGGGTCCCTTCCAACTCATAGTATTCTGATTCTGTGAACTCCATCTTGATGCTGAATATGTATGCACTACCTGTATTCAGTCAGACAAAGAGAATTTAATAAATCTACTTTCTCCTTGGTTTTTACCAAACTTGTGTGAATAACTATTTTTTCAGGTTACTTACCATAAACTTGCATGTCAAATTAAGAATGTCATTTTTAAAAAAACACCAAGAAAATAAAACAATTCTTTGGTATACGTGAAGTACTTTGTTTTATTTAAAATATTTTTTCACTAAATTAAATGTCTAATCAAGATGCCCTCTGACAACACAAAAAATGTAAAATGAACCTTTTAATTTACTGTTTTCAGGGAAAGTAACACAGTAAATTAAACAAGATTGTTAAAAAATCTGTCAATCAAGCTAAAACCACATAAGTAGTGTGAGGGAGGGAATAGTGGAAAAATGGTCTTGCACTATTGTTTTCTACTTTCAGTTTCATATTTTCATAGAAACACCAGATGGAAATTATATTAACTATCATTTAATCCTAGGGACACTTTTGCTGTGATCATAACCTGAAGGCAAGACTTTTTGATTTTTACCAGACCAGTTCCACCTTCTTAAATAATTTCAAAAATCATTTCCTTCACTCACTGCTAAATACAAATTTGAACCTAGAGACATACTTATATCTAGAATTATTTCAATTAGATTCTTTGTTTATAATCTTCTTAGGACACTTCGCTGAAGTTGCATCTCTTATTGCGCGTGTTGAAGAATGGGTCCTGCTTCTCAGCTTTTCTTTCTTGCTGCCACACAAACTACATCACAATGTGGGAAACTTAAGGCAGGGACTATTTCAGGTCTCACTGCTACAAATTATAATGAATCATTGACAGTGGTTTTTAGGACAGAAGGAGCTGCAAAATACAGAGAGAATGAAGAGACTCTACATCCCAGAGGAGAGCAATTAGTAGGATTCAGAGAGAAAAATCATTATTTGTGTATTTCCTAGTGTATTTTATAAAAGCAAAATAAGCAAAGGATGTTAAGCTACTCCAGAGACGAAATAAAAACTTCTCGATTTTGCATGGGTCTTTTTTTCTGGACAATAATTTTACTCTCCATCAGAACAATTTTCTTTCTTCTGATAACAGTCAGAGGATTTTATAATAAATACGCATATCTTTTGCTTTCCAAGAGGGTTTTCCTCCCCTTAAGAAATGATTTAAGAGTTTCATTAAACGATTCCATACAATGATTTCTAGATTTATAGTTTATGCAACTTTATTACAGAGACAAAAGGCACTTCACCTACTTTTGTTTGTGATCCACCAATGCAAGGCTTGCTTTGGACATCTGCAGGTGGTCTTTAACATAGAAACATGCTTTGTGAAAGCCAAGAATCTGGGCTACAGTAAGACAATGTCAAAGAATATAGAGCTAGAGATCAAGCAGCTTTGTATATGAAATATTTCGGTGTCCCCTGGGAACTGTGTCAAACAGCAGCAGCGTAGCTCTGGTTCAGTGCTCCAGCTGCAGGGTACGAGCAGCTCTGATCAACACCAAGGGGGAGCCAGTTGTCAAAAGGCAAGTTGAGCGCTGTTTACATACTTAATAGCAAAGCCTCGATGTGAAAAACTTACAGTTGTATGTATTTATCTCTCAGTTTCAAAAGGTCTTTGCATGAGGTAATTAATTCTCTAATGAGACTCTCTGCACAAGGAACTGCAGACACAAAGCTGCCCCAGACACAAGTAGCTCACTGAAAATTCACTTATGCTGCTGTCTGCCTTTCCTCTCCTGTGCTCTCTGCCTTGATGCCTTTCAGAGGAACTCCTGGCCACAAGAGAAGGAAGAACAGGGAACCAGGAAAGGGAGAAATATGACGGAGAAAAACATTCGCCATTCAGGCACAGAAAGAAGTGTAGTCAACTCAATCTATCTCGAGTAACTGCACCCTAATTTAGATCTCAGTTTTGTATCCAGCAGTTGCTTTTACCTCTAGAGCTTTACTAATAAACCATCTTAGAAGGCGAAAAGCTGCTAGAAACCACTGTGAAAGATTAGGGTCAGGAGATGTGGGCTGGTTTTGATGAGCTATTTAACAAGTCCAAGTATCCTTTAATGTTAACAGATCAGTGGTTTTTCTGTTGTTGCAGAAAACAAGCACATCAAGAAAGGAAAGACCACAAAGCCACCAAGTGATTGTAAACAAATTGTATATAAGTGTGTGCCAGTCCTGGGCTCAGAGGTGTTCCTCTGGCAGGGAGGGGCAGCCTCTCAGCACCTGGACAGGTCACACCTTGGGCAGTAAGGGATGAAATATTAAAAGCACTAATTAAAGTACAGCACTGACAGCTCAGTTGTCTTCACAGAGCACTCAGATACCAGCGTGTCTGATGTAGCTTCTTCTGACTTAATTAAAGGGGTCTCACAGCTCTATGGCAACCCTCCACTTGGAGGAGAAAAAAATCCCCTTTCTCACTGCCCTCATCACTAACAAAACACCAAAAGTTTATGTGCCAATTGACACATGTGAGGTGAAATCTAAGTAAAATTGCAGACCAGATAAATTCAGTCCTAATCTATGGGTTCATCTAAGTGGCGTGGGAAAGAAAAATCTATTTTTTATGGAAAAAACCAGAAGAGAAAAATATCAGTCATATGTAATTTTGAATCTTGTGATAATTTACATCTCAAATTATTAATAACAAATACAGAGCAGTGTTATAATCTTATTTGAAGTGTTAACTTTTTTGCAAGTTAAGCTCCTGAACTTGGACTTTGCTAGTTTGACTTATGTCAAAGATAAATGGCATAATCCATGGTTAGGGAAAAGAAGGATCTGTAAATTCTCATGTTGGTGCCTTTGGAGAATCTTCTAACATTATGGAGAAGCACAGAGAAAGAGGGAGTAGGAAATTTTTTAAATGAAAATGAGTTTCTAGATTGATAAAACTGGATTCATATGGAGTCCTGCCAGTAATAGCACATAAAACTCCCAAGAAAACAGTAAGTGAAATATGCAAAACTAAAAAAGAATGCACTAGTTATCATATAGATAGGTTAGAACATAAGCACCTGTTAGAACATTTTGTTTTCCAATAGGTAAGACACAGTTCAATTATCTCATGTCACTGATATATCTTTCAAAAGTCCTCCGAATTGCTAAAAGCCTCAGTTAAAAAAAAGATCTTATTTCTCCATCTGCACAGGATTTTCCTCTCCTTCACCACCTTTCAAATAAGCTATCTCAATAATTCACACATTATCAAAATACTCCACACACTAACTTTTCTGAAGATGAAATTGTTAGGGCAGTGTCTTGTATGGTTTAGGTATGTAAGTAATTGACATTTTCTATACGAAAGTTCACAGAAGGGCACATTAAATGACACTGTGCAGATGCGAAAGTCTATGGAATATATGTTTTATTAAAAAAAATATTAAAAGAGGGAGGCAGGATTAGACACATGTAACCCAACGCTGTTCAATTTATCCACTAAAGGGTAGATGGATTTGAATATTTTGTCCGAGTGCAGAAAAAATGGAATTAAATTTATAGCAAAATACTTCCTTTCTTGCAGATACATTTGCTAAATCTTGAAGGCATATAGGACTACCAAAAAAACCCCTTAGAATTGCCTAAAGAAGAAATTTTCCGCTCTCAATTACATTTAGCTGTTCAGTTTGATGCCTTTTCAGATATTAATTCATGTTTGCTACCAGCTAAATGTGGTTGGAGCATGATTCCACCTACAACCCTTAATTCACTGTATTTATTTGTGGTAGTGGCTGTGCGATCTCTGAAATTAAGCAATAAAACTACAACAAAAAATGGCAATCCCTTCTTCACCCATGATGGGGCAAAATAACATTTTCCAAAGACTACCAGAAAAGAAATTATGTCATACCTTAATTCACTGTGCAGAGTAAGAGAAGTTTAGCTTTTCTACCAGACACAACCTAGGTACTTTGCAACCCACACTCATTTGCCTCGTGTAAACTCACTACATTAGAGATACACGTACTCATATAATAGTAACAATAAATAAACAACAGTACAAGTGGCACCATCTGATTGTTAAATCAAAGTGTATACTGTGAATTTGCACCCCTCAGTTTACCTTTAAACTGAGAGAAATCCACCCAACAATGAAACTTGAGGACCAAATGTTGTGGAGTGGATAAGAGTGTGAAAATCTCTGGTGAGTAAGCAGTACAGCTGAAGTAGTAAGTCCTATTCCAATAAAGCCTTAATTCTTCCAACTTCTGCCCATACAGTGATGTCCTGTCAGGATATCCTAGCAGGCTTCCAGCCAGGTTCAAGCAGGGTGACAGCGGAGAGCTCTGCTTTACAAGCCAAGTGTCCTGGGGACATTACACACTCTGCACCAAATCAGGTTTGTCTGAAAATAACAGCTAAAGAAAATCAAAGAGTTGAATTGCCTGAGTAAGCCTTTTCTACCAGCTGACAATGACTTTTTTAATTGTTGCAATGATATTATACTTTGCATAAAACACAAGAATTTGGAAGACTAATTCAGAGGCCAGAAACTGGCANCCACCTACAACCCTTAATTCACTGTATTTATTTGCGGTAGTGGCTGTGCGATCTCTGAAATTAAACAATAAAACCACAACAAAAAATGGCAATCCCTTCTTCACCCATGATGGGGCAAAATAACATTTTCCAAAGACTACCAGAAAAGAAATTATGTCATACCTTAATTCACTGTGCAGAGTAAGAGAAGTTTAGCTTTTCTACCAGACACAACCTAGGTACTTTGCAACCCACACTCATTTGCCTCGTGTAAACTCACTACATTAGAGATACATGTACTCATATAATAGTAACAATAAATAAACAACAGTACAAGTGGCACCATCTGATTGTTAAATCAAAGTGTATACTGTGAATTTGCACCCCTCAGTTTACCTTTAAACTGAGAGAAATCCACCCAACAATGAAACTTGAGGACCAAATGTTGTGGAGTGGATAAGAGTGTGAAAATCTCTGGTGAGTAAGCAGTACAGCTGAAGTAGTAAGTCCTATTCCAATAAAGCCTTAATTCTTCCAACTTCTGCCCATACAGTGATGACCTGTCAGGATATCCTAGCAGGCTTCCAGCCAGGTTCAAGCAGGGTGACAGCGGAGAGCTTTACAAGCCAAGTGTCTTGGGGACATTACACACTCTGCACCAAATCAGGTTTGTCTGAAAATAACAGCTAAAGAAAATCAAAGAGTTGAATTGCCTGAGTAAGCCTTTTCTACCAGCTGACAATGACTTTTTTAATTGTTGCAATGATATTATACTTTGCATAAAACACAAGAATTTGGAAGACTAATTCAGAGGCCAGAAACTGGCAAAGAGACCAAACCAGTGCCTACTGTGGTGATGGGATATCGTCAGGCCATGGCCTTTCAACAGACTCACAGGCTTAAGCAACAGGTACCACTGCAGTCATCTCACCTGACCTACTATTTCACTAATAATTTTCTGTAACTATCTTCAATTATCTTTCTGAAAGATACAGTAGAAACCATTTATAGATTGTATCAGAGAAGTAAAGATAGCAAAGACTGTTAATTAACATCCTGAAGTTTTCAGTGTCAAAAACTGGATCAAGGAAAAGGAGTCCTCAGAGTCTTTGATCAAAACTAGTGATGATTTTCCTTCCTAATTCTGGTTGTGAAAGTGCAGCTCAACAGCACTGTCCAGTATGTGACTGTACAGGATTCAATAATCCACACTGCTAATTTCAGCTGATAGAGATTTGACTGTGAGCACCATATTCTATGTCCCTTAAACAAAATAACTGCCTGAAACAAAAGGGAAAAAAAAAAAAAAAGAGAGGGCAAATACATTGGCTTCTTTCATGTACAAGTTACTATTTAATCAATTCACTTTTAAGTCTCAAATGCTCACAGCAATTCTTTATCTCCCTTGGAATGATCACAACTGCATGTCTACCCTAAAACCATCTCCAACACACTCTCCTGTGTGGATAATTTCTAGGAGTTGATGTTTCTTTTACTGCTGAGTAACTCACTATCTTTAGTCTTCATAACTATCTTCTGGTTGTTCTCTCTGTTTCCGATGCATCTCCATCCTATGGGTCAAAACAAATTTTCCTTTGGTATAGAAGGAGTTCTCAGAGGTCGTTTCTCAGCATCCATCATTATTTCACCATAAACAAAAAATCTTAGTTTTACACATCAGGTTACATGATAACCTGGCTTGTCTCCACACACAAAGGATGAAATACGTGGAGAAAAATGAAAGGTGGGTGAATCCCAGTAACCTGATCAATGCCAAGGGGTCCCTGCCCTGGCTCTTCCCCAGGCCATCACAGTAAGCCATCAGCCATGTGTCCAGAAGTGCTACCCACCAGATCACAGAATCACAGAATATTCTGAGTTGGAAGGGACCCACAAGGATCATCGAGTCTAACCCCTAAGTGAATGCTCTACTCTGTGTCCATGGGTGTGTATGGAGTGCCAACAACCACAGACCACGTGTCCTGTGGTGTCTATTGGCAATATCTGATCCACTTAGCAGCTGCCTAGACTGGCAGACACAACATTTGAGGTGTCTTTACCCCTGAGAGGTTACTGTGTTCAGAAACTTCGTGACATTACCAGTAGGAACCAAATAGTGACAAGACAGCTCCCAGCAGATGGTAGAAACTGTGCAGCATGGTCACCCATGCAGATAGATCATCCAGGGCATATCAACTCCCCTTGCCTGAGAACAGGTTGCTCATATGCCAATAAGTCTGTTACTTAAGGTTTCAGTGAATAATGTTTAAACACATTTTTGTAGGCATATGCTGGTATATTGAACTAACTCATTATCTAAAGATGATTTACATAGAAACATGAAGATCTTCATCTGCCAAAAGTTGAGCACATTAGCACCAATTTGGTATATTTATAGCTCTAACACATGAATCTAGAGAATGCTTTTACCTAGAAAGGCAAGTAAAGAGATCTGCAAGATCGATGTCTACAGCACTGCTTTGCAACCCTATTGAAAGCAACCGTCCCTTTGTTAGACAAGTGCTTGACATTAGGTGAGACCTTTCGCCTTCACTAAAAATAAAAATTGTTGTTCCACTGTCCTGAAATGTCTACACCAACATGTTCACAGAGAAGCAGATAAAGTAAGTCTAAATTTATGTGAGCTCTGCCCTCTCATTTGATGAGTATGATAGAAAAATAAATATGGAATGTACTTTAAAATTTATCAGATCCATCATCTTCTATTTACCGACCTCAGTGTGCTGAAGTACAGGGAGTAAATATTTGCAAGAGAAACAGCAAACTTGCAGGAAAAATTACAGAAACAGAAACTCCAAGCACATGGTATTTGGGAAAAAAGAGTTGATTTTGAAGTATTATTATGCAATCAGTATTTGAGATTTTTTGAAAAATAGATCTATGTTTCATCTGGGAATTACTAGAAATTAATTAACTGCCCTTTTAAATAAGCTTCCAGACTTGACACACATCATTTATAATAACATTTCTATGGCACTTGTAACTTCTAATAATTGTATAAATAATTAATCCTTACAAGATACCTTTGTGATAAGGGAAATGGTGGTTTCTACATTAGATGTGGAAATTCTGCCACTACATCCTACACAGCTGAGAGGTTATAGGCAAAGGTAGGTATCAGGTCTATGACTTTAAGAATGATACGGCCAAATTATTAATTAAAAATATAAATCACAAGTCACATTGTATCACCAGACTGTGTATTTATGCCGTAAACAATGTGACTGCAATTTTACTAGGCTTTGTAGCCATAATTCCCTTAGAGTTTTAAAAGTATGGGTACCACTCCTTCCAGGAAAAGTTGCAGCTTGGCCAAGAGGATAGAAATAACAATGCTTTATTTTATACATTTAAGTTAGGATGGATGGGTCAAACCTCAAAAATTCCCTATTTTCTCTCCACTAATGGAATGACTTCAGCTTGACTTGCACAATTAATTCTGCCCCAGTGTTTACAGGGTTTTACTTATTGAGTTTTGGTGCTGTTTTGGTTTGGGTTTGGGGGTTTGGATTTTTTGTTTGTTTGTTACCATTTTTAAGAGGACTTTAATTTTTCTATTTTGCTAAAATGACCTATAGAAGGGAGAATGATCCAAAAGACAAAATGCTTTTCTGGGATTTGAGGCTTACCTTTTAGTCTACACATTACCAAAAAATTATTGCATCACCTCAGAAAAGCTGTGAAGTAGTGGTATTAGTTCTTCCCTACTTTATAATGGTTCTAGGTAAATAAATATATCAATGCTTGTGAAAAGTTCAGATATCATTGTGCAGAATGTCAATAGACAGGCAATTCTGTAACTCGAGGGAGATGTTCCTTCATCAATTATTCTTGAAATATTTTTATGAAAGTGCTCATGCACAGGATAAATTATATTTTTTCTTACTTAAACATAATCCTTCCATAATGTCCCTCCGTAAAACACTAAATTTTACATTTATATAAGTAGATATTAAATGTGCACATCACAGGAAAGCTTTTGACTTCTCAGCAGCCAGTCATCAGATCAATTTCTGATGATCTTCATTCAATCCTGTATTTTAATCAGTGTTAGATAAATAAGGGTTCTGCTTTTTCAAATTAAAGTTCCAGATTAAAATGACCAATGACTGAGTAACTTGGTACTAGTTAATCATTGTAATTATTATTTGCAGATAAGTTCAGGGTACTCTTTGACCACTCATGCACTCAGAGTCTCTGAAATAAATAATAATATTTTTAAATAGTTATCCCACATCTTAGTTCTTTAGGGAGCTAAATTACAAAGATTCAAACAATTAGTTTCCAACCCAGAAAACATATGGATTTTCATTTTATATAATTCAGATGATTTTTTTACTTGCACTTTCTCCCCTTTCAGCACCACTGCACTGCTGAGCCATGACTCTCTGGCACTAACCAGTCACTTTACTCATTTCTTTTCCCCTTCATGCATCTTCAAAGACCTTAAGCATTATTAGCAGCTTCTTTGATGTAAAGATTATCAGTTTTCCCCCAAAATCTCTGCTTTAAAATACATATAAAAGAATACTTAAGACCTGGGGACTTCTTCAATCACAATATCTATACAAGAAGTTTATGTTGAAAATGAGTGGAACTGAAAAACAAAGGAACAGAGACAACTGAAAATTCATTAAATTCCCTAACAATCCTGAAATAATTTTCTCCCCATAGTACATACCAAGGCTTGAATTGGACACAGGCCTGACCGAAACCTCAGCAACAGGTAGAATGCAGTGGCCAGGTGAGGGGGAAGGAGTAAAAACATGAATGTTTTGGCCACAAAAACCAAATCATAAATATAGAGAACCCTGCCACAAGAAAGGCAGCCTTAGCACAAGTGTGGCAGCAAGGCAACCTCCTTATTCCTACAGCCTGTCCAGGTTTCCCAGAGGAGTCGAAGAAGTGTCCAGTCCCGCAGTGGAGCTGGGGGATCAGAGGTGTAAGGAAGAACATGCCTGGCCATGTGGAGCAGTGGCCACAATTGCCCTGTGCTATTGCACTGTGCCAGAAATGATCCCTGTGCATGCCTGAGACTCTAAGAAAGCCACAAGTCAGGCTACCAGAAGGCAAAGAGAATATGTAAAATTTCTAGATTGTACAAGTGAAAACAAGCTGTTCCAGGTGATTTTATTTTCTCCTGATTTGGGGGCCTTTTAAGGACACATTTCAAATCATTTCTGTTTCTGTGATGACTGAAAAGTCTTATTGGTCAGATGAAAGCAGCAGAACTGAAATCTCCTGTAACTTTTCAAGTGTAGGCATTTGGACTTAACAAAAAAAAGTTGTAAAATCACAGTATTGCAGTGTTGATAAGGTTGGAAAAGACCTTGAAGGTGATCAAGGCCAACCTAGAACCCAACTAAAACCTAACATCTATAACATTTATATCATGACCCTCAACACCTCATCCAGTCTACCCATAAACACCTCCAGGGATGGCTCTTCAACCACCTCCATGGGCAACCTATTCCAATGCTGGATCACTCTTTCAGTGAAAATCTTTTTCCTAATGTCAAATCTAGACCTCCCTTGCTAGAGCTTAAGACCATGACCTCTCATTCTATCTCCAATGACCAGAGAGAAAAGGCTGACCCCTGCCTGTCTACAACCCCCTTTTAGGTAGTTATAGACAGCAGTAAGGTCACCCCTGAGCCTCCTTTTTTCCAGGCTAAACAGACCCAGCTCCCTAAGCAGCTCCTCATAGGGCTTATCTTCCAGCCCCTTAATCATCCTTGTTGCCCTTCTCTGAACTTGTTCCAGCACCTCAACATCTTTCTTAAATTCTGAGGGGCCCAGAATCATTCTTCACTGCCTTGGCTAGTGGCTGGTGAAAAGTATACAACAGGGGTATTTCTTTCCATACTGATCATTTTTGCTGCCTCTCTGTTTTGCTCTGTTGCAACAGTTTCTGTGGACAAAGCTATATTTTTCTTCCAGCACCATTTTTATTTAGAGATTTCCTCAAGGCTCCCCCATGGTCCTGCTATGCCGGCGCTCACACAGAGCAGCAGCAGTAACAAAGCCAGCAAGCGCTCGTTTGGAGCTCGTGAGCTTTAGCAATACCAGCTACGCGCTGTCCCTCCAAACACAACAAACCCCTGCTCCCCAGTTTCTGCAGGAATGTCAACAGTGCAGTGGTTTTTTCTGGCTTTTGGTTTGTGGTGTTTGGATATGAGAGGGGTTTGTTCTAACTGGGGAGGAAAAGGGCAAACGAATAAACTAAGCTTTCTCATTACATATAGCCTGGCTATATGTCATTTTCCATGCTATATCCAGGTTTGGTAGAAAGAAATCACAGAGCCTGATAACACAGAATTTTGTGAATGGTAAAACTTTCATACAGCCCAAGTGTGCATGGGGAGGAAACCAAGAAAATCAAACACACAGCCCCACTAGCTAATGCTTAAGTAACAAATGCCACCAAGTGCCCATTTTCTGAACAACTCTTTTCTGATGAACTAAAGTGAAATGTTCTTTACTACTGTAATCCTCAGGAAACAGACCTACCAAAGGCTCTGATTTGCTGCTATTTATCCCCAGGCAGAGTCATTATCAGTCAGGTAGATTACAGCCTGCAGTAGATAGTGCCTAAATACTGAGAAAAAATTCTAAGTTAATGGTGAACTTCAAGTGCTTCAAAAATCACTGAAAGAAGCTCTTGCTCAATCACATGATTTAAGTTTACCAGTGTAATTTCTGTTACTGTTGTATCAAGCCTCAAATTGACAGTTGTTGGAACAAGGGAAACAGGAAAAGAGTTACTGGCTTTAGATTTTTTTATGTCTTATTTCACAACTTTGTGCATAACTGTTTCTGTGATGACTACTTGGTAATTTTATTCTGATAATGCATGTGGAAGACTGAAAGTTTGTAAAGTAGTTGACCAAATATATTTATGTTAAGATACAAAATAACACTTTCAGAGTATAAGAAATGTTTTAAAGCCTCTTTGACTTTTATCTTCCTTTGTCTTACACTTGGCCAGAGATCTCTACTGTCAGGTGGGGAATAAAACAGAGTCCACTCAGGGAATCTGTCCAGAAGCACTGCATTTATGCAAGACTCACTTATGTATATACTATATATAAGGCACCAAAGCAGCCAGAGTAGTGTTACATCTCCTACTCCTTGACACCAGGAATGAAGTGAGAGGTAAATATATACTTGAAAGAAAATTATTTTTTAAAAGGGCAAAGGCACAAATGCTGCAATTCTAAGTTTAAGCAGGATAAAGTACCTCTGTTTTGCCCCTCATTTTTAATCAGAAACGGACAAGAAAGTTCGAAAGTTGAGATGTTGCTACAATTACTTAATGTGGGGTTTTAATTTATCTGTATATTAAATGCAAAAATAAGGTACCAATATTTTGTTGAAGCATGCCATTAAAGTGCATAAGGTAGGCATTTTCAAGTGGAATGACCATATCAAAGGCAGCTCAAGCAGTTATTCTCCTTCCTTCTTTTTTTCAAATTGTTAGGATTTTATGGGTTTTTGCTTCTTCCTGGAGTAGCAAAAGTCCTGGTTTTTATTTTGTTTAAATATTAATCTATTAATGAAACAACGAATCAGGATAAAAAAATCCATGGCCCTCTTTTTGCTTTTTAAAGAAGAGCAATTGCATTTTGTTTGTGGAGGACAGGAAAACACCTCCATGATCATCTAAAATTAATGACTGACAACTGATTTTTAAGATAATTTTCCTTTCCTTTTTTATTTTTTGATTTCAAATTATAGGCAACACATCTCACTCAACGTCTTTCGCTTTAAAATGCTCCTCAGTAAATAGCAGCGTGCAGTTTGCTCCTATACGTGCTTCATTTCCAGATTTTCTCCTCTTTATCCCACTCCCCCAGGCTTCAGAGTACCCATCTCCATGGCAACACTCGATAAGGTTGGTGGGTGGTGTTATCACAGCAGGCTTCCCCACAGAAGGTCTCAGCCATATGGATTATTTATGAACTCGCACGACAGCACCAGACCCACTGAAATACTTCTTGAGCAAGTTTTGTCTCTGAAAGCCTGTGTTTCAAAACAGAGCATCCTCACTCCAGCCAGCGCCCATGAGGAGAGAGTACCACGAAGGTGGTGGTCCCTGTTCCCTCCTCTTGCTGCTTTGCTGCTGCCTGCAAGCTTCTCTTGCCCCAGCTCAGCACCTAATGACATACACCATAAATCATAAGAGCCATATATGTCAGCCATGGAAGCTGGAAACAGTGAAACTTGTGCTACAGATGAGAATAATAACCATGACTAAATGGTTGCTACAACTGGGGCTGTTGTCTGGAGTTGCTGTTGCAGACACAGTGCAGTAGTTCACCATCTCTGAGTTAGTCCCTGGAATAAAGATGCAGTTTGGCTTTGACTTTATATTTTTTCACCTTATTTTTTTCCTAAAACTTCAGTATAATTTTTAGCTAAGATTCTTGCATTGACGCTGTTTGCATGCAAATAGTACATATAATATTTTGAAAAGGATTGCTATAATAGCTGCCTAGTTCTTGAAAATCATAGAGTGCATATTTTTTGAGCGAAAGATACAGGGTTATAAGGGCCTGTCGTATGCAACCCCTTCATCCAATCACTTCTATAAATTTATCGAGCTCGATCTCACCGTGAGACAGATTTCCTCTAGGAAAGAAAGAAACTGTTTTAGTCCTCAAATAGTCAATTTCGTGACTTCTAGGAAATACTCAAGATTAATGGTTGTGATGTATCTTCCTAGTTATCTGTATATTTATAATATATACATAGGAACCTTAAGTCATCACAACAGGCTTTCCTTACGATCAATAAGCAATAGGAAATACCAAAGTACAATTAATCAGATCCATTATCAAAATCTGCCTAAAGATCATATTAATTTTACTCCTAAGAAGCATAAACACCAGCAAGAATTCACGTAGTAGTTGAGCCAGGTTTTTGGAGAAGAGTGGTTCAGATGCTGTATGAGGGGTTTCAGATCAGCCAGTGAAGATGCTACCACCTTTATCCCACTCTTCCTTCTTAATCACATCCCTAATTAAGGTAAAATGCTCCAGATTTGAAGAGCTGAAGCATTTACAATGCTGAAGGTGATTCATTTTGAGAGAACTGGATTAGTGCAGTTATGATGATCAAACGGAGGAGGGCGTAAAAAACAATGTCTGGTCTTGAGACAGAGGGGAAATACGAAAAATAAAAACGCAGAGAAGTGAACCAAAATCACAGAATACAGGACCCACATTAAAAATACTACCTTGACAGAAGCTTTGTCACTTGTCTTCCTTGGATACAAATTTGTAGCTGCAGACTGGGAGAGAATACCAAGATATTTAAGGTATTGCTGAAGAGACTTGGCCAACTTCATATCACTTTCCACATCATAATTTCTTTCACTATCTGCATTCTGTCCCAAAGTCCTGCAGAGCAAAAGCAAGGAAAAGAAAGTTAGCACCCTGTCGAGGGGACAAACTGTCCAACTAACAACACTGCAAACCACTGAAGTTAGTTCAATACTTAACAGAAAAGTCACTCAAAAGCTTAGAAACCACAAAAGTATAGAAAATTCAATGTTTAAGCAGAACTAGCCAAAAAATCTTGCGCTATTAACAATTCATGGCATGAATCAAAGCTAATGATTCCACAGTAAATCAAATAAAATGCCACATCAAGGCAAAGCTACATACAGAAGAAAAGAAAATGCTTGTAAAAAGAAAATATGCATGAATAAATTGCACCCCAAAGAAATACGGGATGGTTCTAAGACTTAAAAAAATTGCTGGATGATGATGAGATTCCACATCAATTTGGCCCTGCACCAATTTACAGAATAGAGGGTGACTACTGGCTATGCAGAAATAATGGAGCAAGTCAGTGCCAACAAAAGGCTTGAAAAGGGAATAATGAGGCAGAACAAGTATCTCTTCTGATCTTCTCCTGTGCCTGGGATTCACAGAATAGTGATGTTTCTTGAGTGCTTTAGACAGATCTTGGTGACGTTTGCAAAAAAATCCCTAAAAATGTGATTAACCAACAGCAGTGTAGAGGTGTTTATACGGGATTCAGAGTGCAGTGTGCGATGAATCTGAATTATTACCAGCTGTCCTCATCTATCTCAACAACATGTCAATGATGATGATAATTTAAATGTCAGCATCAGTAACTATTTCATTCCTTGAGCAAGAAATCAGAGAGAGGGTTCCCAGGCTGCTTCCTTCTCTGCGACTGACAATTGACAACTGACATTGTTTTGAGGCAAATCACCTTTTTGGTGTCACCATTTCCTACCCACATGCCCATACACTTTTCCAGTGATGAACAATTCCAGGTGGAAGAGCTTTCCGGTTCAGTGAAGGAATTTGAATTTCAGCATCTCTATGTCACTGTAAATAAAATTTTATTCTACATGCCCACATCTTGGTGTTTATGTTGAGCACAGCCTGAGAGAGCATGATTGAATAATTTTCCGAATGTGGGGTTTAATTGTATTACTCAATGGACAAAGAACAGACTTCTTCCATGTTCACAGCTGTATTAAATGCGTGTCCTACTAATTTAATACCAATAAATGGAATTAATAATCTAATTTACTGTGGTGACATTCCAACCAACAGTGTTCACAGGATTTTTCATTTTGAAATACCAGAAAAACCCCAGTGTAAACCAAGCAGGTTCTCATCAGGCATGCAAACTCTAGGAAAAAGAAGGTTTACAGCACACAGCACTATAGCAAACTTGATATAATTTATCGTAAGTCCTTATGTTGTTTGAATTTTTCTGCCTTATGATGGAGGGAGGACATTCAGGTAACATTATCCACCCCCTTTTCAACTTAAAGCCAGCCTAAAACTATTCTGCAGTTTTAGAAGGAGCTGGGCAGTATTCTTTCTGCTTCAGTAGAGATGAACTAATCCAAAGAGGCTGTCTTCATAGAAGGGATTCCAGTTTCCAACACTCATTTTTCATTCATTGATTAATCCCAACACCTATCTTCTCCTTTCTTCACTAACTTTGAAAAGAAAGGCAAAATGAAACAACCAGACTGAATTCTGCCCCAAGGATTTCCACGGTCTTTAATGGGAACTGAATGCACTGACAAAAGACAGTATTTAGGTTAACTTTTCGAATCATTGTTTACAGTATATAATCAGTCTTGAGTGGTAGAAGCAAAATCTGGGGTTAAAGGTTTCTCATTTTTCTAGGGAGACAGTAATTGCACTTGTGTTTACACTCCATATTAGATGTAATATTTTATGCCATAAACTTTTAAACAACTAAAATATAAAAGACTGCTAAGCATTAAATTTCATTTGATGAGAATTTTAATGAGATCTGATGAATACATCTGCAAGATTAAAAAAAAACTTTTGTAATGCAACAGTATATTGCTGTTGTTCACCTTGTTAATGCAGAAATGAAAATGCATTAAGTGAGCTATTATTGCAACTGAATTAAAATATTTCTTTTAAATTTGACAAAGTGATATTGAAAAATGGATGAAAGACAAATACATAAAAGCACTTGGTGAGTAGGAGAAATGACTGTCAGCTGAGTTCTTGTTGTGCACTTATTTAGTAGTAATTTCAATTTGTTCTGAAAAATAACCTTGAATGCAATGAACTTTAAAGTAAAAAGTCAATACCATGTATAATTACTTATCCACAGAAATAATTATGTATTTCCTACAGAACCCAGGACTTTGGAAGCTTTTGTGTCGAAATGCCCAAATTACTGCACTTCAGCTATTTCTAGAATATTCACAATTAAAAGATACTACACTTTTTAGAGTAACTGTCTCACTTTTAAATGCTGAGAGAATCTTATTACTGACTTAATGATGGTTTTATTATAGAAATAATGCTATAGCCCATCTCATACATTGAAGTTTGTTGGAAACGTTTGTGGTTTTGCCTAATTGCACCAATGAACACAACTGACATTTATTCCCTGAGTGCAGAATGGACTTTTTCCCTTTATCTTGAATCCTCTTTCAAGAGAGGGTTTTTTGAAATTTAATAAGGACCCAGGAAATACCACGTACACTCCAGTTAGCCAACAAAGAAAGAACTTTCATCTTGAAATCAAACTCCCAGTTTCAGCATTTTTTTCTGAGATGAAATCCATGTCTTCTGTTTCATCAGATTTCATATGCACTAATTTAGCCTAAGTCAATTTACCTTTCAAGTGTCTGAGTCTATTTTCTTGCTCTCACCAGCTCTGTGGGGATTAATGACTCATTAGTTTGGCTTCATATTGTCTTATTACACACGTTACCCTTAATAAAAGGTCTTTCTGCCATAATGTTTCTTTGATAATTAGATACCTACACAAAGTTGTTTTTTAATTATTAAACTATTATCTTATAAGATTTTAGCAAGCACAAGGAGCACTCCGAACATAAAACACACTTGATCAGGATCTACAAGACACCAAATTTCCTACTGCTCTCTGACCTACAGAATACATCGCAAATGGACAACCAGAAAAATCAATTAATGCTTTAAACTGTTGGCACATAAGATAATGCTTTCAGAAGCACAGCTTGGTAACTGCAGAAAATCTATCCACAATAGGAACTGCTATATGTGAACACATTTGAAATTCTGATGTTCATGAAGTGTCAATACACAAAATGGATTATTTTTTTCAATGTAAATTTCTAGTTAAAAATACAGAACAACTCAAACCTGATCACAAAAGGAACTCATAAAAGTTTTCGATCTAAAATGCAAATTATTTCTTGTATCTTCTTATACTTTTTATTTTTATATAACTATGAATCTGGAACACTGAAGAATACAGTCTTGATCTCATGAAAATCTGGTCTATTTTGGCTTACTCTCATGAATAAAAGTTTTAGGTGCACTCATTCTAAAAATATACCCACATTTATATTTATGTCTACTTGTATACGAAGACCATATAACTGCAGGTTCTACAACCAAATCACTCCACAGAATTACAGATGTGCGGCCTAACAGCAAGGTTACCTCTTCATACCTTTCAAACCGTGTCGCAACAATGTTTTGAGTCATGGGAACTTCCACAAATCTCTCGTTTCTAGACAAATTTTGCAACTACCAGTGGTAACCCATAGAGTTCAAATCAATTATAGCTACATTTTGGAAGAATTTGACTTTGAAAATATAATTAGTTGCTCAGAAAGTCATTTAAAACTCAGTCCAGAATAAAATGTCTCTTGTGGATGAGTCATTGTAGAAGTCTACCTTTGTAAGTCAGTCATAAGTAGAGGTGGCTGAACTGACACTAGAAAATGCATAAACTGAGTGAAAGGCCTGACGTTTGGAATTCTGATACCTTAATTAACAATAAAAATTGTATTTTTTAACTTGATGATAGTCAGAAATACAAGATTCAGGATTTTAATTCATTCTGATCAGTGGACACTAGTGTGTTCAACGTGTTGTCTGACTAGTTTCCCTTTATCAGATATATAATTGGTTTGGTGCTGTTTTAATTCCACTTCTGGGCCAATCTATTCTTTATCATTTGCAAACCCTTTCCTGAACCTACCAGTCAAAAACTCCATAGAAGACTTACCTTCCTGCGTCAGATCCTTCAGATGCAAATACATCAGGGCGTCTGCTGTGGATTTTGTGAATGGTTGAGAGTTCTTGACCAAGGACATGCTGTGTATAATCATCTTGCCAGGTAAAACCTGATCAATAATGAAACAAACAAACACAAAAACCAGATCCACTTTTAAATAACATGGAAGTTTGGCAAAAAATGTGTTCTACATAAAAGATACTGGAAAAAGAGGCTTTGTTCCGTTGGAACCCAAGAGTGAACTAAAAATTCTTCTACAAAATTTTCTTCATGAACTTCTGCTAATGAAAACTCCTGGCAAGAAAGGAAGACAGTGACTCCCAAGAGGATATTTTGAAAGCCTTTGGTCTCAGCAGAATTTTAGTTAGTGGCAAACTAGGTATAAATAGGTATAAAATAAGTATAAAATGTTATTTTGGACAGCTATGGAAAAGAGTTATCCCACTAGCTCATGACTGTTGAAAGATTGCTTCACTTCTTCTCCACTTGTCCCTTCTCTGTTTTCACCATGAAACTATGGGTTAACAACATTAAGGAACTCCTACTGCAGTTTTAGTTTAACGCACACGGAGGTCAAGTTATGTTATCTTTATATTTAAATTTTGTGACCAAGAACTTTACAACCAAGGGGAAGTGTAACTATGAAGGCTAATTCCAGTGCTTACCAGTTAAATACATGTACTGCCAATCTCATGGCAATTGTTCTTGAAATAATAATATAACTCCAAGCATAATTGGTACCTGATTTTTAGATGTTATGGTAACACTTCAGTTCATCGAAGTTGATTTAGACAAGTTTTAGGGAAAAAAAGTCCCAATTTAGGCAAAGTTTATGTGGACTGCATCCCAAAATTTTTTTTTCATTAATGAAAATAATAATAATAATAAAAAATCTGGAACCTGTGTAAGTACGTACACATGAAGGGTTCAGTGAACAAAAACCTCTCTGGTACTTCATTCACGAGCCTTCTTTCTGTCTTTCTTAAATAAAATGTTACTCAAGTTTATTGAGGAAACACTTCACCTGAAGCAGTGTTAGATGTTAATGGCTATAGTGAGTGACTCAGGACACTTGGGAGGGGAGGAATCTCTGTCTAATTTGATTTTAGTTCTGTATAAGTCTTTTCAAATGCAAATCTCACCTTTTCAAATGTGCCATGTAATAAGATGGATTCAAACAGTTTCAAAAATCTAAATCTAAGGCTGCTCAGAGCACGTTTTTATGTGAATGCTCAAAAATGAGTCACCATGCACCTGTGATTATTTTGGTGTAGTGTAATTAAAATTATTCTTAAAACAAATTAAATATATATATGGATTTTATTTCTATATATATATTTCAATATATATGCACGCACATATATTCAAGTTTACTTCTACAGTGCACATATCCATTTGTTTTATAAATCCATGGAGGAGAAGAAACTAAGATAATTTTCAGAAAAATGTGCAATACAAAAAGTTCAGCTAAAATTACATCTAAATTAAAATTAAAACGATTAGCATAGCCACAAAACTACTAATTTATGACCTATGTGTCCAAAATCACTAGATTTTTGTTTTCTAACTCTAAGCTAACATTAATCTTATTAAAGGCTAAGGAATACACAATAAATAACACAAACTTTAAAGAATAATACAGTAAATTACTCTGAAGAGTTTTGTTCAAATTAAAGCAAGAAGAGTTCATCTGTGGTACATGCACACAGATAGGAAATTCATCTCTCTCAATACAGAGTAATACAGGGTTTTATGTCTCCATAAAACAATGTTTTCAGTGAAAGAGCATAGGAAACCATTGCAATCCAGGATCTAAGTGGTCATGAGAATGGTGTGTTTTTTATTATCTTCAGTATATTTTATTTCTCCCGCAGCACTATTTTAACATTTGCCCCTAATGCATTTCAAACCAGTGCAAGCACATCACCATCATTACTTCTGTAAGAATATAATTGTGGTATTAAAGGAGAGTAAATAGATGAAAGAAAAAGAGAATACTTGTTATAGAGCTTAAGAAACCAGAGTAAAGGGAATATTCCCTCTCAGCTGTATCTCCAGCACTTCTAACTCACTTCAGAGTTAGAAAAAGACATGGATGAAAAATACAAATTTTAATGAATCCAAAAGTCCCCTTGTCAGTAAGATAATGCTGCCTCTTATGCAACAATCCCAGGAACTGCAGCGTGCCTAAAGCTAACCTTATGCCAATCATTTTCCAGCATTGTTTCAGTTTCAAAAAAATATCTCCCACACACTGAGCTGAATAAAACAGCACATTCAAGAACCATAATGCCACGCTGACAGCTGCAATCAAAGTTAAGGTTGAGAAGGAGCATATGACGCCGTGTGGTGATTTCCTGTCCCCTTTGTCTCTGCCGTCACACCTCGCGCCAGCTCCGACCTCACCACCCAATTATTACAATTTCTCTCCACTGGCTGAGCAGGATCACAGCAATGCTCTTGTACACACATTACTTCCATGTCACTAACAGGGAATGGTACGGGGGGACTCCCAGCCCCTGATTAACCATCCCCGCTGCGGCTGGTCTGCCCAGGACCAGCGTCTCCCAGCCATGAATTCCCACAGACGGACCATGTCAAGGAAAAAGAGAAGGAGTCTTGTAGACACTGAAGTGACGCAAATATGGACTACGACAACAGCAGCAGCAGCGGATACAAAATTGTTCTCAGCTGAAGATCACTGATAGTAGTGAGACCCCATGAAAAACAGCCATCAGTACAAATTTTCCCTACAAAAAGCAGCACTTTTCACTGGTGTCAGTCGAAGTTCTTTTTAGTTTAGTTGGATTTCCATAACCTAAATGTATGTGAAAAAGGAATCCCAGTATAAAGACAGTGAAGACAAGATATTAATGCTTTTAGTAGACCCAACCTGAAGAACAAAACCAATGGAGGTTCTGCAGACACTACAATTCTAAGAATTATTTTATCAGTTGAAATCAAATCAAAAGGAAGCAGTGTAAATCGTGAAGAAAACATTTTCACAGATTCACACTGGTGAAGATAATATTAGCTTCTGTCTCTAAAATTCAAGTAAAAATCGTTTTCACATTTGTCATACAATTTCACTTAACCTGCTTAATCGGCTTTGCTGTTATAGCAATTACATAGAATTACTGAAAAATAATCAAAATTCAAATATGTATTCCCTTCTCTGAACTGTTCCATTTTTCTAAGTAATGGCAATCTTTTGTGTGTTTTTTACTCTGCTTTCCACCTCAGAGAATCTTGACGCCTCTCCAAATACACCTGACCACATCTTTAATGCATGTAAATTATAATAGCAACTGCTGAAAATATTTATCTGCTACTTCTCTGTCTCAACTTATTCTAGTTCAGAATTATTCATACATCTAATCTTTCCTCCTTCTGAAGACCTAAGCAAGAAAAACAACAGCTTTATAACACTGCAGAGGAGTCCTGGTGTAAATCAATGCTTGAAGAAATGTTTAAAGAAACAGCAGTTCTCACTGCCCAAAGATTTGGTAATGCAAATCTTTCATCTCCTATTCCTGACCCTTATCCTGCCCAGTGTGGCTGAGTCTGAATCGGGCTCTGCAGGCAAGTTCAGTCTCATGCCCTGTATCTGACAGGGCAATGGCATGAGACTCTTCCAGCTCTTGTACCAATTGAAATCCAAAATAATTAGGTCTGCATCAATATATTAACAAAAATTATTTTTATGGGCCAAGTTCATTCAAAGTAACAGGAGGTTATTTTATATTGACAGAATCCTATATAATAAAGCTTAATTCTTTGTCAGGAAAATCCCCATAATGAAACCTCAAAATTATTCAAACTTAAAGCCAGGTACTATTTTTGAGTTATGACATCAGTTTTTCCCCAGTTTTTGGTAATGTTTTCCATTTTGTCCCTATGTGGTGGATTATAAAATACGTTTTTCTCTGAGCTACCTTCAACTGCTGCTTCATTCCAGCCAGGAAACACTCAGCTGTAGAGTTCAGAGACTTTCATCCCCCATTCCATGGGTTGCGAATTGTTAATGCCTACTTTAGCTGTCATAATGTCTGCAGAATTGGGAATTATTTGCTTTCTCCCATGTTTTCACAACAGACAGGTCAATGTATAGACATGCCTTTCTGCAGGCTGCCTTTCCAAATCCTCCAGAGGAGCTGCACTTGTTCTCACTCTAGACGTCCTTCTTAAGATCTCAAGGACATACCCAATAATGTTGACATATCTCAGCAGTGGCTGAAAATGTACCTTGAGTGCCGAGGTTGCCAGGTGTATAAGAGAACTAAGTTTTTCAATTGCTATGATTGTATTTTCTACTTAAGATTGCAGCCAAAAATTAAAATCCTGGCATCCCCTCTTAAAACAGAACTTCATTCAAAAGCTATTTTGCAATGAAACTAGCAAAGAAAAGTTAATATCAAAAATAGCAATAGAGAAGTTAGATCTTATATCACAACTTTTAAATTCCCCTACACTTTTTGTATTGGAATGATAATTTGTACTGAAAATTGCGACTAAAAGTTGTTTCTACAAAACTGGAAGAAAGTCTGTCAAGACGCTTTGCACTACACTTCCATGAAAACTTACCCTAATTGAATTTGTTTGGTCAAACTTCGTGTCTGTGTTCTAGACGACAAGAAAATCTAGGACAGATTGTATTCAAAAAGATGACTGGGGGTTATAAGCAGCCATCACCACTGCTGTTCAATGCATCCAGCAGAAACTGTGGTCATCCTCTCCTGAAAGTCCCAGCAGCTTTTGTTTTTTCCTTCCTTTCTCCAGTGCCGAGTATCAGACTCGTATTGGTGAGTTTGTTGCCCTCTTTTGGAGCTTCTAGTAGGATCATTCTAATACTGAAGTATTTCAGTTGCTGCATTCAGCAGCGATTCACTCACAGGCAAAGAGCTTCTGTTTGAATGAACAGATGAAAGGGCTGCCTAAGGATTACGGCTTCAAATTTTCGTATATTGTTTTATTGTACATAAAAGTGATAATCTCCACAGAATTAAATTACCAGCATGATCTGCTTTCAGCCTTGATTTTAATTTACTCTAAGTAACCATCAGAAAAGGTGGAGGGAAGTTTTTTTCTTCAGTTTTTTAAAATTTCTATTATTTAAAAAAGCCAAATGAGTGTTTCATTTGCCAAGGAGGTTATAAAATGCTCTCATAGGAGTCAGTATGCAATGTTTCCTTACTTTTATTTCAGCTCTTGTAGAGAGCCACAAATAATTGGTTTCTACAAGAGAAAGTTTCTAAGTGTTACATAAGACTGCTCTGCCACTGGAGCTGATAATAATAATAGAATAATAAGAAATGCAAAAATATATCTCCTGACTTCCACCTAGAACAGACTACTTTCCAAAGATCATAACAGAATGGATACATGAGGTTAGTCCCATGCTATTCACCATGTTACATAAACCATTCCACAAGTTGTTGACCCTCACCCTGGAAGCACATCATTACAATTCACACAAACGATTTTTAGGAAGAGTGGTTCTCTTGCGTGGTTTCTACTTTATATTAACGTTCTACTTTAATTTGACCCATAGCTAATCACACCTTTAACTTAAATGTCTTTCTGCAGTGTCTAGGCTGTGAGGTATTTATTTAAAAACCAATTAACTCTAATATATGGTGAGTAAAGATGCACCTCCTATTCCTCCATTTCTTTCTGACTCTGGACTATGCACAGACATGTTCTCAGTGCTGTCAGCCCAAGGAGTTTTCATGAACATGAAGAAATATCATTTGCACTCAAAATAGTGATACTAAAATAAAGATGAGATTACTTTGCTTGTTTCACTGAGCTTTGAACCCAACTGTGGTAGCTGACGGTCACATCAAGATGCAAGCAACTGTTCCAAATTTAACCCAAAAGATTCGATGTTAGTTCTACACTGAAAACCAACTCTCTTTACCACAATAGTCCTCTGCAATCTCCTTTTAGAATAAGAAATGACAATTTTTGTTTTCTGTCAAAATATCTTTCATTTTTCTTTTCTTGTCTCCTTCCCCCTTCCCTTTCTATCTTATTATTCCTTTCCAAGATGAATACACTACTCTACACTTCCATTCATTCATTTCAAACACAGGATCTCTTTATGCAGAAATTTGTACTAGGCTGTACAATGCTAAGAATGGAGATATTGTCCAAATTGTAGTTAACAACGCATATAAAATCATCAGGTTTTCCTTTTCATGCCAGCAGCAGGATGACAGCCCTACTGTCTTGAAAGATATAGTTCCAGGGAAAGGACTTTTGAAGTGTCTTCACTCTGGAAATTAAAACATCACCTGTACCAAGGTAGAATTGGTTGAAAATGTCCTGGCACTTGAGTCAGTATAGAAAATTAAGATATACAGGTTGCACTTATTCTAGCCAATTCAACTCAGATCTACAGTTCTCCATATATTTTTCAATGCTTTTGAGCAGAACTGTTCATTCAGCTCTGCAGAGTGGTTTTCACCCTCAATTTCTGTAACTGCTGAACTCTCATTGAGGTTTTGAAAAATCGATTTTTGGCTGTCAGGGGAGCATTTTCAACTGTACATGCAAAGTCAACACCCAAGGGTGCCACTCCAGGCTGGACAGCGAGGGCTGCAGCTGCAACGGCATCTCCACATTTGGTTGGGAACATGAGTCTTTCAGAACAAAGTACAGAGCACCTGACAGCACATTGGAGGAATGGTGACAATGAGGGAGAGCAAAGGCCTCTCCACAGTACTCCCAGTGTACCTCACTGAGAAATCCAACATAAAAAAATAATTAGTTTACTTATTGGGATTGGCAAAAACTCCATGTACAGTTTGTGCAGAACCATATCCCCCATTTTACTTTTAAGACGTTCCTCTTGGATTGCAAATTCCTCCTGGGAGGGGCTATAAATTGCATGTACTGGCAATGCCTTTTTCTACAGCAATAACAATAATAATAATTGTTATTGCTGATATTATTTTTATTACTAAAAGCCCCGCAGCTGTAGAAGTGAGGGTACCCTTTGGAACCTTGTAAAGATCTTGGTGGTTGAAACGTGGGAGTTTTCCAGGAAAGGACATTGGCTAAGTCAGCTTGCCTGAAGATAAAATGAAAAATCTGCAGGTCATGCTGCTCCCCCAAAATCTGATTAGGGCTCCTCAGGTTTAATTTTGAATTAACCCCATGTAGAGAAAATACACACAGTAAGTTTGTGCAACTCTGAAAGGTAACATAGAATTTTCAGCCAGAGGAATATTTGAATTATTTTCTTTTTTATTCTCTTGTGCACATAAACTCTTTGGGTATTGACCCTCTACCAACTGCAATGGAGGATGCAATTACTGCATGACAATTTTTTAATTTAAGCCTTTTTAGTGTTTGCATCTCAGGGCTCTGATTTACAATCCAATTACAATTAAAAATTACCATACCACTTGTAAGCCAAGATACAGTGTCTGCCCATGTATTTAGCTGGTGTCTATGGGTAAAAATTGTATCCTTTGACTTATTTTTGTCAACAATTAAAAGGATTTAGTGATAAAAGCTCTGACTGCCATCATTTCCAACCTGGTGTTAATTTTCTCACTCTTGTTTCATCCAGTTAATATCTCACTGAGCTTTAATGATAATTTTTGACAAATTATAGAGTGCTGATTCATGGGTTCACAGTGATGCTTTGTCAGCTGCATGCATTCTGATTTCTTTCTAACTTCTAACCCGTTCTGGGGTTGATCTCTCTGAATACTTAAAAGATGCCATGATACAAGCTGTGATTCAGCCTTATCACAGGGCACCACAATGTTATTAAAAACATTTTTTTAAATGTATCTAAATTATTTTTAGACAAGATTGATAAAGAATTAAAGTATTTACATTGGAAGAGCTGGAATGATCAGCTACAAACTTTAACACCCCTAAAATCTGAGTCCTTATGAGCACAGTTTCTGTTGATGTCCATTCATAACACATCACTTCATTCAAAAAGCTTCATCATTTTTTTCTCATGACTATAAAGAGCAGTTAAGTTTCAATGCCATTTAAGGAAAACTCTGACATTAACAAGATGCCTCAAAAAAAGAGAAACAATGACATAACACTGAAATTAACCATATAGAGGGAACAAGAATTTCCTATCAGTCTTGGAAGCAATTTTACCTTTGGGAGTCCTGTGTCAGCTAAAATCTGAATATTGTGAAATAGCTCCACTGATTTCATGCCACTGAAATCTAAACACTAATTGCACACACGTACTATGCCCAGTGTGCTCACTATAAACTACAGAGAACTTCCTCTGGGCAAAGAGCAAGATTTGAGGTGTAGGCTGGACCTGCAGGCTGAGCCACAGAGGAGTGAGCATCAGGAGCACATTTCTTTTGGATCTGCCCTTCACCTTGTAATGTGACACAAGATCCCTGGCTCGCTTTTATAGCTGAATCACAGACATAAAAAAACACAATTTCAGGGTTTATAGTTGTACTGCATTTCATGAAGCATTTCAATACTGTAGATGTGGGCTGGCATAAAGAACGAACAGTGGTAAAAAGAGTCCTCCAGGAGCTATTGCAGGGTGGCATGAGATAAATGACAGGTAGTTGCATTTTTTTTTAAACTCTGGTGTATTTCTACTATTTAAGGACTAGAAACTAATACCAAATAATTAAATATATTTTCAAAAACACTCTTCATTCCAGAAATTTGTCCATCAGCAGTTCTGAGAACTGTAAAAAGCAGCAAATTTCCTTTACAGTAAACACTGGAATGAAGCAGCAGTGATGTTAAAGCGTTTCAAAACTGATGGTGCAGCTCTTATGTCTCTCTCACACTTAGTATTGCTAGAGAATATATGTCTTCTGATCAGCAGCTGCCAGGTTTAAGAAATAATGATATATTCCTAGATAATCGACTGCTACCTATTACCATACTTTTGATGTGATGGAACATTCATGTGCCTTATTTTCTACTTCCTCAGGGTATCCTGGTTAAATGTCACATGCATTTTTTTCCTGTGTTAAGAAAACAAAACCTGAATATTAATTCTTTTTAAGGGAGGCATAAATGTAATAAGAAAGGAACATTGATTATTCTATTCATCTATAAACTACTCCAATAGTCATATAAATAACACTGGAAAATGTAAGGTAGCTTTAATTAACAACAGTGTTAGAACAGTCATGACAGATGAAACCTGCAGCAATCAATCTGATTGCTCTGAGAGCAGTTCAAGCTAATTCACAACAAAAGACACAAAGTTAAAAAGCCAGAGTTACAAATGTATTGCTATTTAAAGTAAGATCTCTGTATCATTGACCAGAGTCCTGTTTCTTAATACAGAAATTATAAGCTACTACTCCTGTTAAAGTAACCAAGAGCTAAGGTGTCCAAGAGTTCCATACATTCCTCCATGGCTGTTTCTAATACCAGAATAAACCCACAAAGAACAACCCTCTTCTCATTCCAAGCCACTTGTGGTTCAGTTCCTGAAATCTGCAGCTCAACACGGCAATTTAGAAAATGTTTTCTACCAGGGCCCCAAAAGGCACAAATCTTAGGAGGTAAAGAACAATGAGTGAATAAACTGTTGAAAATGTCCTACTTCACCTATTTACATGCTACAGATTTGCCCTTCATATGATGTTCCCTGTTCACTGCACCTCACACAATGTTAGCATTCTCAAACAAAAAAATACTCTCTTTTTCTCTAGAGAAATAATCAGTTTATCTTACACTTTAGAACAATTTTTTGCAAGGAGTAAACTAGATTATAGAAATAACTTGTTTTATTTACTATGACAAATGAAACGGAAACACAAGGCATTGCAAATTAGCTATTCCAACTCACCATTTATTTCTATGTCTATATATAAGGTAAACAATATAGATTTTACTTCACATACATTATGCGACATAAAGGAAAATATTTCCTTCTCTCAATTACTTCTCAGCTAAATACCAAAGGTTCAAACATATAAACTTTAGAAGTCCTTCTTGACAGCCAAATAAGACTGAGCTTTTGTACTTTACATTATAGTATTTAGCAGTGAGTTAGGTTTTGTCCATTCTGCTCTATGCTGTATCAAGGTATACCCTTGAATCTTTGACATTTTTAGAAGCCAAATGTTTTCAGTGTTACTCAGAAATATAATTTTTTATGATCCTCTTTATTTGAAAATACATTAAAATTGCTCAAGATTTCCAAGATTGCAGCAAAGATATTCTTATGCAAATTGACATGTCATACAAAAGATAATTAAGTCTTTTTCATGTTCATTCTGTATTTAGGAAAAAAAAATCTGTTTGGTTGACTTTAGTACTGTGATGAGTGTCCCTGTCTCTCATACAGGAGACCAGCGGGTTCGATTCCTGCCAGGGAGGCAGTGGTGCCGTTTAAGAGTTGGATTCGATGATCCTTGTGGGTTCCTTCCAACTCAGAATGTTCTGTGATGTTTATATAATCTCTGTGTGTGTATGTAATATTGGGGGGGTGGGATTGTGATCCCCGTTACAGCCGAGGCTAAATCAGACTGTCCCAACACAGCAGATCTCAGCTGCCAGAGCTTCACCACTAACACAGGGTGTGCTGCAGTCCCCATGTGTGCCTGTTCCTAGACACATTCAAATGTTTCCCAGGACTCCCATGTGATATCTGACAGAAGCAGGGCCGCTTATTTCCCTAGAGACTGAGGAGGTTACTCTGTGCAGATAAACATGCTCCAACAAACCTTTCTCTCTGTCAGCACTGGTGAAGTTTAGCCAGAGAGTTGCCCAGAACAGATTTTGCCCCAACGTTTTCTGCCGGCTGTGGTTCGATGACTGAGTGTACAAAAGTGCTCCTGAATGGGAACTGTTGTACTGAACAATAAAATAGACCCTTTCCCACTCCCCCTAGATTATATTGCCTTACATTGATAACAACGAAAGGAAGCATAAAGTGATTTTTTTATTACTCCTGTTATCATTCACATTAATGCCATACCACAGGAATCTGGTAGTGCAAATGAGGACCATAGGGGTTGCAAATCCCGTTAACTTTTAATTTAAGCTCTTCAAACGTCCTTGAGGAATACAAAGCACTTTCCAGAAAACAAAAGTCAGGCCCATGAAAGAGTAGCTTCTAGTCAGGTGTTAGAATTCAGTTATCCCTAGATGCTATACCCTCATGTGCACAGCCCCTATCATTTGTTAGCCAGGGAAACTTTCCCTGACATACTTTTGCCAATTCCAAAATTAATTTGTCTTCATTTCATTGTGTCCTTAATAGCACTATGTAGGCAACAGATGTCAAGTCTTTCCAGGTGGAATGAAGCAGAAGTGAACTCACGTCCCTAACAAATTGTTTATTGAATATTTATTTTTACTTGGATGACATAGAGCTGGTGAATCTGCTGGTGGTAAAGCCCATGCTTACATGCTGCAGCACAAGTTATTGAGGCAGCTATTCTTGCCAAATCTACATTGCATTTATAAATCTTCAAAACAAGCCCTGGTAAATGTCACTTCTTCTTAAATGCTTGGCAGAATCAATGAAAACTGATGCTGCCTTTGCCCTTGAAGAATTCATATTTAGATCTGAGTCCAAATTCCAAGAACCTGTTTAGAAACACACGCAACATAAACACACACACAATGCACCAGCAGCACCAATGAAAGAAAGGAAAAGTTACTCTAAATGCAAAATTGCAATAAAACCAGGAAAGCTCGTCTATGGTTTTTTTTAGACTTCCATTGTAAACTCTGAGAAATACACTAGCACTGAGGCCACTAACTTGCCTCTGTTCTGCATTGGAATATTTTGCATTGCTCATCCACACACTACCCAAAACCAATCTGTTGATTTTGATGAGGCTTTGATGTCATATTAGGCACCTTTTGAAATAAATATAAAATAAACTAAAAAAGAAATATAGAATCATAATACCTAATTCTCATAAAATGTAGAAACTATTCTGGCATAACATCAGGCAATATTATGAGCTGTGTATTTGTGATTCCTATGTATGTATCCTTCATTTTCTGAATGATAATTCTGATTTTTTAAATTATGTCTTCAAATTCCAAGAGAAATAAACAGAAAAACTGAGCAATATGGTAAAAAAATCTTCCTTAACTTCTTGAATGCCACCAGTGAATTGTGGAAGTCTGCTCAATGTCGGTGGGATGCCCATCTCCAAAGAGTGGAGCTGCTCTGTTAGCAGCTCAGTCCAGATTTGCTGTCATGCCTGGCATAGCAAAACCCAAATGGTTTCCCAAGGAAAGCATAGCAGCATCCTCGTTTTCCATCTGGTTTTGTAACAGTCATGGCTCAAAAGAGTATGGGGTAGTTTAGTCAGTGCTCTGAATTACACAGCAAACAGTATTCTTCAAGAGCACATCAGCAGGCTCGGGTTAATGATATGTTTCTGTGGCAGAGTTACAACTACATCATTTTTTGCCCATGGTGGATTTCTCAGTGTCAGAGGAATTTCCCTGAGGAGAAATGTAAAGAAAGAGACCAGATAAAGAGAATCCATGGAGATCCAGTAGCAGAAAGTCTCTCTTTTTCAGAGTTAAAATCCCTGGAGCACTTTATACCCTCCAGCCACAGAGAGCAGAGGATGCAGCAGCCCTCTCTCCCTCCTTTCATAAAGATCTTTTCTTCTGGGGAGAATCTGGACATGTGCTTCTACTGACTTGGCCCACAGTTATCTTCAGGCCCCTCCCTCCCTCGCCAGAACCAGTATCTCTTTTCTTCTTAGCAAAACCTACACTGGTTTCACTCCCAAATGGTGCTGAACATGTTAATTAAACAGAAAATAATTGGAAGAACTTGTCTTAGAAATGACATTGCAATGATAGATAAAATCTTGAGGTAATATTACTTGATAAAATACAAACTGAAATGGAAAAAAACCCCACTGATTCAAACCAAGACTTCCTCGTTATTGGTAATAGAAATCATCATAGTTAAACAAACAAACAAACAAACAAATTAGTCTCCATCTATTGGTGGCTGCCAGGTTGCTAATTGCCTCAGAATGGAAAACTACCTTTAAAATGAGTGTAGTTAAAAATGAAACAAAAGCATGGTTATGATGAGCAAAAAATGACTTCTCAAGCACACATCCAGAAAATGAAAGACAAATAGATTATGAGATACTTTGCTACTTTTTATTACCAAGTTGAACAAAGTGCATTCACACACACACACAAAAGTACAAGTAGGATGAATAACCTGTCAGCAATTTTACTCTATTTAGTAGCATCCCTGTGGACAGTACATTGTAGTTGGTATGACCAGGTTTCTTGGGCTCCAGGAGACTTTAGAAAATGTGATTATTACACAACTGTAGGGTTTTTTTCTAAATAAAAATAAACCCCCTGCTTCTACAATTTAGATTTGTGTCTGATGTCTGCATACAGCGATTTGTAAAGCTTACAAGAAATGCTTAAGCAAATATCACTCCTTTTTCTCTCTAATTCCTGTATGCTTTGTTAAATAGTAATCTTAATGCAACAACAGCAGGATATTTTGGATCTTTACAGGAGAGATGGATTACATGGCATCCACTAAATATTGGCAAGTCATCACACACTGTACAAAGCTTTCAAAAGTGTAATGCAAAGAGTCTTTCATTTCATCCACCAACCCTGAAGATATCTCAACTGATAAAGGGAAATATTCCAGCTCCCTGTTTGAAAATCACTGAAAGCCAGGTGACAAGATGCTGGAAAGCTGCCCTTTCACCAACTCTCTTTGGCTATGTGACAGTGAAGTGAGAACCTGCTGGAAGGCAGAAATGATTCTCTGTAAGTACCTTCCCAGTTTGTCATGTTGACTCCAAAAATCTGCAACTGACAGCCTTGGTTTGGAATAATTTGGGGAAATTTTAATGTACCCTAAGTGCAATGAATTAAGGGATTAGAATAAAGCTTGAGGGAAGAAACTACCTGTTCATGATGTGAATTGCAATGAAATCTAAACCTAATGCAATTTCCTATTACATAAGAACATGTTTATTCATCTCATATTCTTCACTCTGCTCTGTGTATCTCCCTAAAAAATGTTTCAGGTCGTATGAAAGCAATGAAGTATGACAGATTCCTAATCTGCAAAACAACTGAAAAATGTTATTTTTTGCAGTGGCAATCCCACATTTGTCTGCTGCCTGATTTAGAGTTTCCATCTGGGCAGTTGGCAGTCATTCCCTACAGTTCAGGTTACCTCGAAACATAGCACTGAGGCTTTGGGCAAATTCTGAGATAAATACTCAGTAAGAGAAGACTTCCATTTTCAGATGTTTCCGTCAAAAGAACAGCTGTTTTATTTCCATTTTTCCAAAGCCAGAATTGTAGAAAACCACTTGAAAGCTGAAATTATCATCACTGGAAGTTTTTTGTGCCCTAAACCTCCAGATACAGCTTGAAACACACAGTTTTAGTCCATTCATTTCTCCTCTATCCCTTCTTCTCCTAGAAGCCAATCTTTTTAGGAAGAGTTAAAATGAAATGAAAAAATCTGTGTCATGAAGAGAAAAAGTCATTATTTCTGGAAACATTATTTCATTAGCAGAGTTCTGTCCACATCACTGTTCTCTGCATTACACAAAACCCCCAGAACTGCAGTCACCTTCTCCTCTTCCTCTTTCTGTTACTATGTTGTTAATTCCAACTGTGAAGCCACTGACCCTTGAAATTATTTTCACATGTCTGGAAAACACATGTGGCTTTTCCTTCCCTTTATCTTTCTAGAACTGTTCCTTCAAAATTCTGTGTGCTCCCCTGAAAATACTAATTCACACAGGTGAATTAGCAAATACCAAAACTTGGCCTCAGTTTTAGCCTTAGACACTTAACGCATTTAATGAGAGAATTTTGAGTTCAGTTTGCATTATTCCTCAGTAGGAATATAAACCCAGGTTCTGCATATGTAATACTGCTGCAGCTTAAGCACAGCAAGATATACCCTGAACTTTCAAATGCTTGCTTCTTATTTGTACAAGCCAGGCTATGAAAACAGACACCTCTAACGAATTCACTGAGAAACCCTTGGTGGAAGTAGCAACAGCAGACTTGGAGCTATAATATTTAAAGCAACTGCAAAATTGTGCTTTCATCAGGAGAGGAACAAAAGCTTTGTTAGTTTTGAAGCTTTACATTTATATTCAGCATAACAATTCAAAGTATCATTGCCTGCCACTATTAGGACACAGAGGTCAAATATGGCAAGTGAAAAAAAAAAGTACATTCAAAAGCTGTACAAAAGAGAAAATAGGCTCAAATTGTATGAAGTGCAGTGACATTATTTAAATGTCTTTGTTAATCAGGGTCCTGACATAAGAGACGGTGCTGAGAAGAATTTGTTCTTCAGACTCTTCTCAGCATGGGTCAAATCTGCTTAATATTCCAAACGCTGAGTCTAGCTGAACCGTGTTACCTCTTTATGATCTCTCATCTATTTTTTTTTCTCCTCTGAATTCAAGATGCACTGGTATTTTCAGTTTTCATCACTGCTAAAGGGCAGGGAAGTTATAGTATAAACAGTGGAGCTCCTTTCAAGCCTTGTTTATAATGATTTATACATTATATAGCTGTTAGACCGGCATGAATTTTTTGCATTTAAAAAAAAGAAATATAGTTTGGGAATGTTTGCGTTTGACCTTATGTTTTTTTTCCCCGTTGCTCGATGAGAAACAATGAATAAGATATCTGTTGATTCATACACAAGAAAATAGCAGTAATCTAGTTTCCATCCCATAGAGCCACAAGACTGTGAAGCCCATGCAAAGCAAAGCGTGATGGGGTCCACAGAGCACTTAATGTACAGATGCTGCTGAGTATTTATCTACGCCAACATCCCATCTGAAGTCCACCCACGAGGACTAGGAAGGACATTTCAGGTTGTCAATTATCACTCTGTCATGGATGAATAGAAGACAAACAAAGAGACTAAAGTCATGCAAGTGGTAAATCTTAGCCAGTACATTGTTGTCACCACTCTTCAGTGACGTCAGTGGAGACCAAAAAGGACTCCTTAAAATAAAAATTAGGTCTGGCCCTCCTTGGCATCATAATGGAGAGGATGTTCTCTGCAATTACAAGATCAAGAACGTGTGTTCCCCTATGGTTCCTTCTTTCTCCAGCACTCATGGCTTCCCCAGTCATCCACAAGCTTTATCCCTACCAGCTGCTTTCCCATCACCTGAGGGCTCTGGAGGCTGTTTTTGTTTCCCTGTCAAAATACTCAGTCCATTAAAGACTTTCTCCCATTTCAAATAAGACATACAGCACAATGAGAGGACATGAAAGAGCAGCTGGACAGTTGATTTTGATTTATTGGAAACATTATGGGATTGCCCAAAGGCCTTGGTCAGAGTCCAGTTGTGCTCAGAGCTGTTCCAGCCTGTCTGCAGCAATGCAAAGCAGGAAGACAGATGAGGCTGCTGGAGACGAGATGAGATCCAGCACACTGAGGACAACTCTTTGCACAGTGAGGATTTAGGAAAACATGTTACTATAAAGCCAACTGCAGAGTTGTTGAAGTTTTTGATAGCCTGATCCAAATGCAAGATTTGAGAAAATGCAAAGACACAAATCAGGCTGTCAAATAAGACCCTTTCAGGTACTCAGATAAATAAACTAAGTTTTCATACCGCTGACCAACATTTGCCAAAAATTAGTTTCCAAAATATTCCTGTTCAGAATCTAAACCAATTCAATACTGTGTTTTATTAAAGATGAAATATTTGCATCACATTTATTTGAAAAATCTTAAGAACAATTCTTAAGAAGAACAAAGTTAAAAAAGAAAAATAGAACAAATCACGTGAAGAAGGATGAGATAACAGGAGGAAAGATTCTGAAATAAAAAGAGAGGAAGGAGGTTAAACATATTTCTTCCCCTCCTTCTTACAATTTTCTTCACAGTGGTTTTATGTTTTTCAGGACCAACTTCAGAAGGAGAGTATTTAAGTATCAAAAAAGAACTCTTCCCTTCAGAGAGCTAGTTTCAAGAAATGTAATGTTGACAGGCACTGTACAGCTACGGTGTGTATTTGGGAAGACATAATAAATACGAACTGAAAAGGTCACATCTCACACAGGCACCTTTGACGACTCATGCAGACTCTCAAAATACAGCTCAGAAGTAGATACAGTAACACATTCCTTCCCTCCAGCGTTCACAGTAACTAGGGCTTCAAAACCACTTAAATTTCCTATTAAAAATCTCAATTCAGGAATATACCCTGCTTTGCCTTAACACATTCCTGGAAAGGCAGTTCTGCTCCTGTATTTCATGCAGCAGTCCAAGTTCAACATGGAATTATTTCCTTTTCTTAACAATTAATAAAATTTACTGTTTTCAAAGGAAACAGACAGGAATTAATTTATGACTTCTTACTCCTCCTTGATCGCACCCTACTGCCAATAAATATATAGGAGATTAATGAGACTTCAAATGGTAAAAAAACTCAACAAAACCCAAACCAAACCAGCAAAACCAAATCAAAACAAACCAGTAGAAAACTGCAATCCTCTTAAATAAAAATCACGTGTGAAGTGATTTATCTTCTTTTTTCATGGTTATTTATTGGGATTGAAAGGGTTAATTTATTTCCTGAGACACAAGACCTTAGATAAGCTTGCTGGTTACATAGGCATGTCTGGGTTGCTAGGAGTTTAAACCATCAGCTTGCAACGGGAGCTATTTCAGATCCCAGGTGATGCAAAGAATAGGTCTCCTCCTGCATTAAACCATGCAGGAATTACGTGGGAAAAACCAGTATGTGATCATATAATCAGACACTGGACTGAAACATATATGCAGAAAGATGTTGAATTACAACAGTGCAAGAAATACCAGAACTACATTTGTCTACCTTCTGAATATTTGTAGTTCTCAGAAGAATTTTTTTTAATTTTTTTAATAATATTAACTACTGTGTATAATGCACGCAAAATATGATACAGTATGGGGTAATAATTATGCCTCCTGTGTGCGGCTCTTGCTTGTTAATTGTCCTGGTATTTTATTTATTTGGACACAGATATTCCAGTGGTTAATAACATGTATCTTCTGTATATCAGCTCACTCATGCATACGACCACTTGATTGCCTCACATACACTGGTTAACCCAATTATCAGGAACACTGATGTCTCAAGAATTTTCTGTGCCTCCAAGATCTGCACCACTGCAGGCAGGAATAACCCTCTAAGCAATTTCTGAGCTTGGTCACAACAGAGCAAACCTGTGCCACTTGGCTAAGTCTGATGCATCATTGATAAACACTGCTGAGCCACTGCCAACAATGTTCTGTACCCCATGATATTGTTGGCATTAAAGCAATGGCTGAAGAATAAGAATGCAGAATAAGAAAAGTAGGAGCTTTGGGGGAAGGGGAATTGCTGTTGTGCTTTTTCTAATAGTTTATATAGGCTTGAGAAACACCACAAAGTACTTAGTGAGGGGAGGGGGGGAAAAAACCAAAACTAAGGCTTGAGTTTAGCCAACAATGAAAGTAATCAGAACCTGTCACACAGTATATAAAATGTGTTCAAACACATACTTGACTTTAATTTATTGGTGCTAAAGCTCCCAGTGAATTAAAGTGGAGTTCAGGGTGCTAAACACCCCTGTAAATCAGAAGCTCCATGCACGTGCAATCGCAGTCCCAGGCTGCCTGTTTAACAGGAAATCACTTTTATCACCGCAGCGAGTTGAGGAGACAAGCCCATGACCAGAAAGCTTTTTTTATCTTCCGTATCTGTGACTCTGTGTAAACTATTTCTGCAGGAAATAAATCTATAAAGGTGGCATCAATTATTACAGTTTCAATTAAGGGACTGAATGGCAGAAGATGCCATGCGTAGCAGAAATGACTAATTTGAAAAGGGAATAATGTATATTTTTCAAATAAAACTGAAGTAATTTTTTTAAATAATTTAGGCAGGATATTTATTCTTTTTTCCACAAAAGAGATGACAGCATCCACGCATGATAAAAATCTCCTCTCTTCCTCTTCTAGACAAAGGCAGAGACACAAGGCTGGTTTCAGTTATTAGTTTTGTTACATTTCCAGCTCTTGCTAAAAGCTTCAGCTCTTCCCTTTTCCTTAAAAACTAATGTCAAAACCCTGACTATGTGATCCTGAACTGAGAAACAACACACAGATTGTATACCTATGTGTGTGCACACATGTGTTCAGATCACCAGAAATTAATAACTGTGCATCATCATACTAAGATATTTTCATGTTTGCCTATGATTGTTGGATTTTGCATGAAGCAAAATAGCAAAGAATATGATTTGTAATGTTTCAGTTTACTTCAAGGGTTTGAGGAAAAAACCCAAAAATTACTTTACAGAAATTACACAGGAACTGATCTCTTTTCCACTGAACCCATAAAAAATACTCCACATGATTTATTGACTAATTTAATCCACCTCCTAAAATCATCTGCAAAGTGGTCAAGAATGCAGGGCATTCCCTACAAATGAGCAATTGAAATTATATTTCTGCCCTCTACCTATATAGTGCCTGCCACCACCTAGGATATTAAAGCATCTGAACCTGCTGCATAAGGATTAAAATTCATTCAAGTAGAGTGAAATCCAAACTGTCCAAAGGTTTCCTTGGTACTGACTTTGGTCCAGAAAAACAGATTATTTCTCTCAAAAACCTGCATGAGATTTTCCACTCAGACAAAAAGGGAATCTCTCTGATCTCTTGAGACATGAAAGAGGAGCCCACATTTAACTTCACACGACTCAGATGCCTCTCATGCCCAAGTATTTTCGCTGCATATATTTCTCTGCTTCAACTTTTCTTTTCCTCCAGTCAACTGTGAACATATATATGAAGATTAGATTTTTGGGAAGCACCTTCAGCTCGATTCACTTCAGTTAAATCTTCAAATGCTCAGCCTCTTTGACTATCAGGCCATAAATATAAGAGAAGTAAATATCTGTACCCTGCAACCTCTCTCCTTCTCTCTTTGACAGTGCTGCTCATGGCTCCCCCAGGGACTGATTTATCCACAAGACTGGCATTTTAAATTCAACAATATGCAATTCATTTTCACAGTCCTCAAAGATAACAAATACTGAGTTTTAAATTATTGAATCATTCATTTAACTTTGGATGCCTGAAAAATATCATTTTTATGGAAAGTAATAAATTGTAATTGCAAGTAATAAAAATGTAAGTAAAGAGAATGCCTGGACGTGCCAAAAAGAAAATACCTCATTCCGTAAGTGTGTTTAATTAATGATAATTTCTAATTGTAACATATTATTTACAGAACTAACATTTTTTATATCTGTTAACCCCGATTTTAAAAGCTATTTGGACTGCAAATGATAACTAGTTCCTCTGACTTCAGCCTTCTTAGGAGCAGCAGGAAGCACTGAGAGGCTTTGGCTGCTCAAGCCCCGGCACAGAACATTTTCCAGTGAGCACAGAGCCAGCTGTCTGGACTCGTGCAAGGGTTCGTGTTCAGACCTGTTGTCTGCCATGTGCTGTAGGGACTCCTGAACTCTGCATGGTTAGAAAATGTGTCTACTTCCAAGTGGTTACATTCAGTGGCCATATCCTGCTTAGGAGACCAGCAAAGCTCCAGTACCAGGGAGTTAGCTGTTCACACTGGTTGTTATTGTACTGCTTGTACAAAACAATAAAGTATCACTAAGTATCATATTTATCGGTCCTAGTGGCTGCTGGTCTGATATTATTACTGTGAGATTTGAAAGTTGAGTCTAGATCTGCCCAGACTTGACTGGTGATAACATTCTGTCAACGTAGAATAATCCTTTGCACTGTTTTTTGTTTATTTGCCAAGTTTGGCAATGATGATACTGCACTTTGGCTGCCTTATTAGAAAAAAATATCATGCTGACTTTCATTTTTCATGATGTATTACCCCTCGATTAAGGCTATTTCTTTTGTTGTTTATTTATTTGTTTCTACTTTCCAATTTGAATTCATCTGGATTCAGCTTCCAGGCTAGTTCAGCCAAATCTTGTCTTTCTCTACTAGATTATAGAGGTAAGCAACATTTTCAACACATTAGGGCCCTTCTGAACTGTAAACAAATCATGTCTCTTTGCTTGAGAAAAGCAGAACAGATGGAGCTCTAAATTTCCCACTATAAGGCATTCTCTCAAAATTATTCTTCTTGCCCATTCATTTACCTTCTTCCATTTGCCAAAATAATTTTTTAAAATGTGGAAACAAAACTGAACAAGATATTCCAGCAGCTGCCTGAGTCAATATATAAGGGCAAAAATCACTTCCCTCTCCCTACATCACTATTTTAATTTGTATATCCAACATCCACATTAACCTTCTCTTCCCCAGCTCCGAGGAAGCTCCAATACTTGTCTGGTATGATTCTGACAACTTTCTCAGCAGAACAGATATCCTCACTGTCCTCATTGCAACTTCCAGCCTGCGTTCCCCTTAATTTTCTTCTTTTTTAGGAATGGTCCATATTGGCAATTATCCTAAATTCTCTGATAGGACTCAATTACTAGTCACTATTCCAATAGTCTATAAGTCATCTGAAAGTTTTTTTACTGGCAGCNCAAAAAATTTCAAATAACTGCAATACAGTATGGAAGGCACATTAAATGGAACTACATTAATTTCATTCAGCATGAACACTGCCATGGATAGAAATCCTTTCTCCCTGTCTCCAGAGTCCCCAGGCCCCAAATAACATAAGATTAACTTTCATGCCAGACTTTTTTCTTTGGGGAGGGGAGGAAGGCAGTGGGGGAAATGCTGTGCCAGTGTGACAGAGGTAGTCTGAAAGCTGATATGAGTTCATAACAGAAAAAAAACCAACCAAAAACTAAAAAACAAAACCACAAAACAAACTTCATTATTTTGCAAATTACCAGAACTACAGAATTCAAGAAAGCACTGGAACATGTAGCCCATTCATTCCACTGGATGCAGCAAATGCAACTTACAGCAATGTTAATACATCTCTTGGATAAGAAAGCTCCCTAAGGGGTGTTCATGTTACTACTCCTGACTCCTCCTCAGTTCCTCCTTTTTTGCTCTCCACTCACCTAGAGAGGTGGCCATGGCTGCACATCTCAGGGTGAAATTTGTAACATAATCAGTAAGATGCCACAAATCTGAATATTTGCTGCTCGTTTATTATTCCCATTGTGCCTCCATGGGTTCAGGCTCCCTCCCCCCAACCTGCTCCCTTCCCTCTCTTCTGCCAGCCCCCTCCAGAGGCACAAACAATTTTAGCTCAAAAACCACATTACCTATCATTTTATGAAATTTCTGCAAGGAATAACCTTTAACCCATACTTTGCCCCCTCCCCTTCGCTGCCAAAAGCTTTATTCATTCAATCCTTTTTCAACCTCAATTACTTCTCATTTAACAAATGGTTGGTGTAGCAGTGAAGCACTACAGAAAGAACAAAGGTTGGTGCTCCATTGCAATCTCTTCAGGATAGAATTAAAGGCAAATTCTCTATCAGAGAAAGCCACCTCTCCTCGATTTTTCTGTCACTGCATTATTATTATACAGCTTGTCTCTGAAAAGAAGCCTCTCAGGGTGTCATGAACTCTCAGAGAATTTCTAGTCTACAATGCCTTTCAGGAAAAAAGAGAATGCTCCAGAGAGAAAATAACCTTTGTGTAAGGAAAGGTTTGTTCTGCAATATTGTCTGAGCATTGGCTTTTACAGGGAAGAAATGAGTCTGCATTTGCATTACCACAGTGTAGGAGCTGGTCCAAAAGAATATGACTGTGCACAGCCCAAGCTGTACTGCTCACTTCCCTCTCACGGAGGGATGGAGAGACTTGAGCAGGATTGTGCAGCCCCTGTTCTACTGATACATGTCCATAGCAGAACACATAACTGAATTCAGAAAGCATCAATTCTGTTATCTTTAAATTATATCCTTTAATTACACAAAAAAGGCAATGTCACTTATGCCTTTCCTGATCTCATTTGAAGGATAAGGAAAGAATACACGTATTCCTAATTCCTTGTCCCTCGTTTCTCAATCATTTTCTCATTTGTTTTGGGTGGGGTTTTGTTCCCCTGATTTTAAGTACTTTAAATGCAGGCATAAAATCCTGCCTTTTGATGGCATGTCTATAGCAGCAGTTCATAGTACCTGCAACAGGACAGCAGCCTCCCCGTGGAGACAAATTAGTGATATTCCAGAAGAATCCTAAACTGTCTTGTCTATTAAAATTAAAGAATGCTTATAGCAAGTATCGTTCATAAAAATATAAACATATACAGAAACAGCACAGGAAAGAACAGAGCACAGACAAAAGTGACAGATACTCTTCAAAAAAGGAGAGAATTAGGAGACAGATTCCAAACTGTGTGAATTGTTAAATGCTCTTTGAAGGAACTGGGACTCTGGTAATTAATTTCAGCTAAGGATCTGCCCCTGAGAATTGTAAAGTACCTCTAAACATTCTCACATCCTACTTTCCTGAACTATTTCACTTACACAAAAAGTTCAGGGGGTTATTATTTTTATTTCATGTGATTTCATGTGTTTCATTGGTCATTTTAAAGAATTTTGATTCTCTATCTTGTTTTAAAGTTAAGAGTTTTCTTTATCCAAATGAGAATAAGAACGTTGAAAAGTAAAAGGAAGGGGAAATGGTTAAGAGAGTAAATTACTTATAAATACATAGGAAAAAGTAAATTACGGGAAAAGAAAATTAAATTTTATAGTATTCAGATTCAGGTTCAGAAGCGTGATCAAAATATGTCCTCCCTTGAGAGCTACAGATCATTGAAGACAGCGGCACTTCATATGCTATTCTTAATACTGTTTACAAATCACATCCTTCTGGGAGTTGTAGAAAAAAAAAAATTGTACTTTAAAGACATGCAAGTGGGTTATTAGCCAGAGCTAATGGCCACCATTCCCACATATCTCAAAGATTATCCCTTCCCCCTGAAAGTAAATAAACCAAAGACAAATGGTATCATGCTTGATGTTCTGCAAATATGTTAATAATACATAAGGCTGAGGTAGAAAGTAAAACAACTCTAAACCAAATCAATAAAGGCTGTAAAACTAAAAATTTACAATTTAGCCTCCGGTTACTCCCTGTCAGTGTTTATTTCATGTCGTACAGGCTACTTCACATACCTGCATGCCTAGGATATTCTTAGTGCTGTAAATCCTTTAGATGTATCCCAGGTGCTGAGATAACACTATTTAAATCCCTGGAATAATAAACAATTAGAAAGACCCTACTACTGCTGTCATTCAGTGATACTTTAAAAATAGCCCAGCTAAGCAGGTGGTGAGTAGTGATTACTGCGCTCGCTGTCACCGACTGACTGCAGATTGTGCACACAGCATATCTCTGCCAGGATATCTGGTTATTTTTGTTACTCATCTTCTCCCTTCCTACTCATCAACTTTACCAAAACATGTTTTTCAGCTGTAACATGCTGGGTTCTAAAATGTAGCTTCTTTAAATCGGGGATTATCACGCTAAACTTGGCCGCTACCTCTAGAATAGGTAAACTAAACTTTCAGCCCAAGTCGTTGGTAATCACTAAGTGGCAGCTTTAGAAAAAGACTTGACCCCAGAAGGGTGATACAAGCAATAAAAGATTAAGTCTTTTGGTATCTGAAGACTTTTTGACAGTCATAAATGCTGAAAAAACAGGGAAACAGGATTTGATATGCAGCTCAAGGAGCAAGCCGCAGGTTCTAAAATGTTAGGTTAACCATTTGTTAAATTGTCTTCAATTTGTAAAGTTATTTCAAGTTTGAATGGCATGAAAGACAAAGATAGACCATAAATGAAGAACACTGCAGTTACCTGCAGCATTTCACAGTTCATTTCCAGAATTTTGGGTCATATACTCCATGGTTCTATTTATAAATGGTAGTAGAGTTGACCAGCTCATCATGACAATACTTCTCCAGTATGATGCAGGAGAAATCATAAAAGGCTTTTAAAAGGAAAGAAAAAAGGGGGAGGGGGGAAGAAAAGGTTTTCAAAACCATTGTCAAAATGAGGGTCCAGAAATCAATTTGTAATTATCTGCCAACACAAATCTAAAGGCTTTTCTGTGATAAGGGTGATAATACATAGGGCTGTAATGTGAATTATTTCAAAGAATAAAAGACTGATTGTCTTCATGACCTATATAGCTTTTAGTGAGCTTTAAAACAAAATTACATTTTATACTTCTCATGAATGGCTTTCTCCCCCCTCTTTTCCTTTAAAAATGCAGGGGGGTTGTCCCATCTAGTAGGCTTTCAGCTTTAAATAGGACTGAGTTTCTTCCAATGTTGATACATTTCGTTCCACTAAAAGTGAAAGCTCTGGATTTGCAAAAGAACTGAAGCTTCCCCTGTACAAAGGCGATCCTTTCCAATGTGTTTAAAAGTAAACTACAAACCATATGATCGTGTTATTGTTACACAGAGGCTCAGAACTAGAATTCTTTTTTTTTTTCTTTTTAATTTCTTTCTCCCCTGGAAAGATTTTAGCACCAAAATATGATTAAAAAATCCACAAAGAGCAAAACCATCAGGAAATAGTTTCTTTTAGGTAAAAAAGGTAAAATGAATAGGAAGGAAAATACAGGGTTGAGTATTTGCAATAAATTGAAGATAAAGACAAAGTGTTACATTTTCAGAGTGCAAGGACCATATTCAGATCACTGTCCTTAACCACCTCAGCTCATGGGGCCTGATGTCAACTGAGTGACTCCAGTCCTGGTTTTTAATTGTTCAGCAATTCTCAGTGTACATATTATTCTTGCATGAGAGCTTGTGTGAGAGACCAGTTGCAACCTGCTTATGCAAAGTTGCTTCCAGTGGTTTTACTTATACCTATTGGCTGCTTGAAAACTGCTTTCCTGGAATTTTCCGTGGCAGTTTCAGTGAATCATTACATAAAAAATATTAAACATATCATGCAATTCATTTTGTAGAGTATATCTCTATAAAAATGTGTAATTTTTGGAAAGAATGTTAGGTTTTGTTACATTGGTTAAAAAAACCAATTATTACTGAAGTTCATCGGTCTGAAAGTGTTTTGAATCTTGGTAAGAGACAAATATATACATCCCACTCTTATTAACAATAATCCAGATTCTTAATTGAAGTACCTGCTGTTGTGTATGTCAGGATTCTTTGCACTAGATTCTACTTTAGAAACATGATGAATTTCTTTACCAACCTAAGAGTTTTAAAACTGCTACAAAATTCATAGTTACGAATTTTTAGGAGAACAGCTCCTAAGAAAATAAAAAAAAACCCATTGTCTATTCTTTATTTTCTTGCTAAACCAACCAACTTCGTATAGTAACTACCATGAAGCTTTACAGAATCTTCTCTGCTTAGACTTCAGAAAAGTTTAGACAAGGAGTTCTTTCTTTGTACGTAGTTTTAATCTTTAGGAAAGGGTTTTCTAATCTATTAAGGTGATGTCTTTTCATTACTGTATCTACCAATCTTTCCAGGGAGGAATTTTTTGTAAGATCATTCCTGTTCCATTTTGTAATTTCTTCCTGCTTTTAACAAAATACATAATTTGTACATTGACCCTGTAGGCTCGTACACCGCCTGGAATGTTAAGGCTGTATTCAGAAGCCCTGCATGAGGCCTTTTAAATAATAAATAAAAACTACAGTGCCAAGGTATTCCTGCCAACTTTTATGCAACTGGCAGGCAGTGCTCATTTAATAACTTCACTTTCCCCTTGAGAGTAAACCTGTCCCCATAAGCCATATGTCTTTTTCCAACATTTGTTTCACTTGAACTTAAGTTCTTAAGGGACACTAAAGCACATAATGTCACACCAACATGCTGATATATTTGCTAATGCTGCAAGCAAGGTTATCCACTCTGTTCTGAAACTCTAAATAGTTTCTGTTGTGTCTAAAAGGTTGAAAGAAGCCAAGGTGGAGATCAAAACTGCCTGGTTCCTTCTTATTTCCTACCTTATATAGTAAGTTAATGCTGGGTTAACCAAATAATAAAAGCACAGGTTCTTCCATTCTGATGCAAAATTACCTAAGAGACTGACCATTTCTCTTCTGGGTTATGACTCTCCAGGAAATGCCGCCTCCTGAGCACAGATAAGAGAGCTCTGAGGCTGGTCTAAGCTATGCCACAGAGAAGAGAAGATGTATATACTCAGCTGGCACAAACATAAGGACACAACTACCTTCAGCACTTTATCCTTCTCCCTGTTGTTCAATCTGAACACAGCATCTGGCCTTGGAACCAGCCAAATGTGGCTGGAGAGAAGAGACAAGTCCACAGAACTTCATGAACAAACTTTGGTAAGACAGAAGCAAAACTCAGTGCACTGTTAATCAACTCTTATCTTTTCGAGGCAAATATGCAAATGTAACATCATTAAAAAATGGAAAACTTTTAATGAAAACAAGAATTACTCGTACTGCTCCACAGAGGATAAAAGATCTCTCTTTGGATTCCACTCTAATCTAGTTTCAGGGTAATTGTTAAAGTGTTTGAAATATCTTATCTCTCCCTCCTCCCTGTTTATATTCTCAACTTCTTTAATATACAGATTGCCTTTAATTTGGTTGGTTGCGATGTCAGTTCTGTATAAAGTTCTCATTTAAATTCCACTTAAATGAGGATTTCTCAGGAAATAACCTTCTGTCTCTTCCTATTTCCAACACCTTCAGGCCAAAATGCCCACCCTTCTTGTCAAAGGAAATTTTATTTTCTTCTCCCCACCCCATCTTGCAGGTTCCATCACAAGAGAGTGACACCCTGATGTCTTCTCTGCTCACAGTGTAACTGTTCGAAAGAACCATCCGGCTCCAAAGCATGATGTTAGATCCTATTCTATTTCTCAACTTCCCTGATTCTCAATGACATTTCTGTGCTAAGTAGCTCAGATTTTCTCTTAATAAACAGTGCTTACCCCAAAGAGTAAATTGTATGGCCCTTATGTACCTGTCAAGTATGTACACAGTGAACTGGGTATACTGTAAGGATTTATCACTATGAAATCGAGTCTTGTTCACTTTGGCTCCTTTCCTGAAGTCGTCACCACTCTGTGCCTTTGAATAGTCTTACATTTTTGCATTATTTTCCTGACCACCTTGAATCAGAGAGATCAGGGTAACTGAAACTCATGTGTCTCAGCAAGAGACCAGCGATAATTTCTCAGCTTATCAACAATTTCCTCTAAGCATTCACCTCAATGCATAGAAGAAACAATAAAGGCAGTGTAAAATATTTGAAAACATTTGTTCTTTCCTCTGACTGCATCTACCCCAGTAGGAAATTATCCCAACAATAGAGAACAGAAAAATGTGTTAGGCCTGAAAATGTATCTTACAGTTTAGGGTCATGCCTTTTTGGCTTTCTTTTCCTTCAGAGGTGGTGGGCAGTGTGTGGGAGCTCTGCCTGCTTGTCACTAACTTCTCACCTCCAACTCTCCAGTCCACAGTAAGATCAAAGCTGAGGAACACAAAGGAAGATTCTATCACATGGATCATGGAGCAAGACCTGGTTTTCATGTCCTCTGTATACAACAACCCTTCTGGTTACTGGCATTATGTTCAGTTCCTCTTTCCTTTTTTAAGTCACTGCAGTATTGATTGGTACAATGGCTACAAAGAAGATCATTCAAAAATGAAACAGGCAACAGAAGAAAACTACTGATAATCAGAAGGGGAGCTGAAATAATTATTAACATTAGACTGAAACTCACATATATAGCAATACTTGAAGAATTTGTTAATTCCAAAGTGGTTGCAAAAAGGTGAACTGTCCAACCTCAGGCTCAGCAGCATCTGCTTCACACTGGCAGTGCAAAGCAAATCACATTAGTCACAGAAATAGTAAACTCATAATGATTCAAGCCACCAGAATCCTAATTTTTTTCCACTGAACAATTTAAAACCTCCAAGTCCCATTTGCAGGTAAGAAGCCTTATCCTCCTGTGTTTTTAATAATATTGACCAAAACCCATTGGTCTCCTCCGTAATTCAGTCTCTTTCAGTAATCCATCCTGGCTCTCCATTGCAATGAAGTCACCGTTAGCACACAGCAAGAGCCAAGAGGATTTACAAGATCAGAGATCATTTTGTGCTAAAATGATTCCCAGCATCCTTAGAAAGGGGCACAGAGCAAACACCTTTACTCAAGTGTCCTCTCACTTTTAGCCTTCATCACCTTTTGCAATAAAACAGGTGTTGCCATGTTGTCACCTAATGATTATTCAAAGCTTTATATTCTTCCTCCAACAATCCCAGGAACATGTTTTGACAACTTGAAATCCATCACAATTATCCTTTGGGGAATCAAAACATTAGCAGGGAACATAACCTTGCAGAAAATACAAAGCTGAGATTTTCATCAATAATTTTTTTAATGAAACACCTTATTGAGATCTCAGGGACTAACAGGAGGGACACTACTGTTCACTGAACAGCGGTTAGTGACCTGCACAGTGTGTCTGATAGAACCACTGAGTATCAGTGGATTTTTGGAACATCATTGTTATGATGCCTACCATCAGTTGTTATATAGATTTTTTGAAATCAGTCAGTTGGGGAGAAACAACTTCTCATTATGTATTTGTTCCATGTTTAACACAAGAGGATCCCATCTTCATGCTAAAATTAACACTATGATTTTTAATTGTTTTCATTTTAACTAGCTTAGATTGTAAAACAAACCTTCAGAATCAGTGTTGTTTCAAGGAGGCTTATGAAATCTTTTTACTGGTGAAAAATATCACTAAAAGATCAAAGAATTGTAGAATGGTTTGGGTTTGAAAGGACTGTAAAAATAATCTAGTTCCAATCCCGTCATGGGCAGGAACACCTTCCGCTAGACCAGGCTGCTCAAAGCTCCTTCCAGCCTGACCTTGAACATTCCCAGGGAATGGACTAAAATGTTCCCTTTCAGGTAGATCCCTGAAAATTGTCATGGTAGAGGCATTTCTCCTGCTAATCAACGGTGGAGAGAACTCACAGTGGTTCACAGCACCGGCTTAACTGTTGTCAAACACTGTCATGTAAGAGTAATTCTGATTATGCAAATAACCACAGGGACATGACCCATACTCAGGTCACTGAAAATTTAACTGCGCTGCATCAAATTTACCAGAAAATCACAAGGACAATCACCAGATGATCACTGGCCATTACTAGAGTAGGATCATTCTTTCTAATGACATCCCCAAGCCATACAGGATGTTATCTGTTTTGCTCAATTTCCAGACAAAATAGTTTAACCAATATTAATGCAATTTAGAGTTTAATGCTCCCTCACCCAAATGCTTTCTCTCTCCACTCCAACAGCCAACAATCTCTTCTTTCCATCTCATTTGAAGCAGTGATTTTCTATCAGACAGGCATAACATATCTGGGGTGATTCCTCAGCTCTAGTGGAGGATATTTCAGCTTTAGGCCTGTAAGATGCCTAATGAAACAATTCCAAGTGCAGAGAAAAAAAAAAGTTGGAAAAGCAAAGCCCATAGTTTTATTGTCCTGCTGTTAGCTTTTAACAAATACATAACCGTAACTGCACAAAAGTAGGTATGATTTGAATGTTGTTTTAGCTTTGAAGTTTACAGAAACAGAGGTTCTGTTTAGAAAAGTTTCTGGAAAACATTTCACAGCAACCAGTTTTCCTACCCCTTCACCTAGGAAGAAAAGCTGTACAAGAAGCCCTGGGAGTTTCAGGCTGCCAGCAGAGTGACAGGCAATCCTGGCCATTCTTCAATCCACGGGAGCTGAAACTCTGTAGACTTCAAGTAGATGATGCTTCCCAAGCCTCTGGGAGTTCTAAAATAATGACTTATATACAATTTATTTAGGAATGATCAAAGTTTCCCTCCAAGCATCAATCCATATCCCCCAAGACAACGTCTTTCAAATGTTAGAATTTCTCACAGATGAAAATTTCCAATATTGGATTAGTTCTACTCTAAATCCATTGTCCTGCAATTTGCTCTGGCTCAATAATGTTATTATCATACTCCTTGATTCATTTATTCGAAGTTTGGATAAAAATGTGGCACATTTCGCCTTATTATTCAAAACTTAAGAAAACAGCCAAACATACTAATGGAATTGCAACCTCCTTTCCAGTGCATCACACTGGAAATGCACAGGATACTTAATACAAGAATCACACAGTATTTCAGGGAAAATACTTTCAAAGACAATTTTAAACAATGACCAATATGAATCCCGATTAGAAAGGGATTTCTCCCTTTCCTTCCCATAACCCTCAAAAATTTGTCAAATTTTTAAAAGTCAGCAGGAAACAGAACAACACTCCCTCATTTCTCGTAGATAATAACTTCTATTCCTGGCTTTTTCCCTATCCCCATTTCACAGGACATGAATTCCTTTTCAAATAATGTTTTCTGAGTTTGGACTTCTGAGATTACTCCCTTTTTCTCTCTTAAAAAGAGTTTTAGTCTAATTGGCATTTCAAGAGAAAGACAAAATTGCACATTTCGTTTTTGTATGCATGCTTTACTCTTTGGAATAGAACTAAAAATGAAGAAAACAAGGTCTGGAAACAGAAAATAAGCCAAAAAATGATCCATCATACTATCTTGTACTGAAAGCAATTTGGGTTTTGATTTGATCTTGCTAGTAACTCTTTGAAAAAAACCTGGCATTGAGCAGTTCTTTCATCTAACAATGTATGATCTTCCACAAAAGTCTGTGGAATGTTTCAAAGAACTTGTTTAGATATATTTACTTTATTGCCATGCCCATGGGAGAAGAGAGCTTTTTTTTCCTGACACAGATTTCTATAATTCAGTTTAAAGCATTGAAGCTCCCTCCTGCAAAATGACAAGCTGCTTCTGTTGGGAGCTGGCTTTCTTTGCTCTAACTGGAGTTACCCTGTGCCTTTCAAAAACAAACCCTCACTCAGCCCCACTCATCTGAATCGCCAGTATCTTCTCAGAGGAGGAAATAAATATCCAGTTCTGAATGAAGGCTGCATCATCTTTATCTTTTACATGTGTTCATGCCATTAGAGACGTCATGCATAGATGTGTTTAGACACACATGGGAGTAGAAGTAAAATTTGACCATAAAGAGCTGTCGACTGAATGTGGTATTTTGCAGCATGTGATGACGTGTTGAGAGCTGGCAGATGAGCTCGCTAAGCCTCTCTCAATTATCTCTCAGAGGTCTTGGCTTACTGGGGAGGTCCCAAAAGATTGGAAGTTGGCCAATGTGATACCTATCCATAAGAAGGGTAGGAAAGAGGACCCAGGAAATTATAGACCTGTCAGCCTGACCTCAGTGTCAAGAAAAATTATGGAGAAAATCGTCTTAAGGAAAATTATGTCCCACCTCCAGGAGGGTAAGGATATCAGACCTAGTCAGCATGGCTTCAGGAAAGGAAGGTCC